>SNQJ01S0072249.1:0-10025 GCA_010110895.2 Picea sitchensis
GATGAAAGTGATTAGTATGAGAAACCAACTAAAGTGGAACTCATACCCTTGGTCTTGTGCTTCTCTGCAATCAATCTCTATCTGGTTTACAAGGTATTGTGCCTGGTTCATCTGTAGTCCCTCGGTGCACTTCCCTGTGAGGTCAACTACGAATCCAGTCACTTGTGTTGGTATGTTCTTGTGAAATAACTTGCTCGCGATCAACTGACAAGCAAGGTGCAATGCGTCACTCTGGATAGAGGCTACCTTGTAGCCTCACATGCATTTCTCAACATCGCCATAAGTTTATTTTATCCTCTGCGCTAGTGCTCGGTTTGAGGTCTTTCCAGGGTAAAAATCTTGTGGGTCAGGGCCTTTCATACTAAGTACTATGATCCAATTGATCAAGGTCGGATCCATAGTGATGCGGTGGTCCAACCATAAGTATCCTCCATGGTAGTAGGACAACAACAACTTGACACATGCGTTGAATTCTTAGTGTCTTCTGAAGTGCAGGATCTTCATTACATTGAGCAGTGTGGACTGCATGAGGTTCTGGGTCTATGACTACGGGACAATCTTAAAATTCTTGCCTTTGGTCCTGCTTAAGTACTTATGCAGAGCTAACATGTTGTAAACTTTATTATATCCAAGTTTAAAATCACTAAATTTCAGTGTTGCGAGCTTATCCTGGTTATCACGAACTGAGCGCACCCCTTTCGGAAGGTATGCGGTGATCAAAGTTTACTCGAAGTCTCGAGGTACATTATCACGATTGATGGTACTGCTTAGAGGTGGTAAATAAGTAGGTAGAATGCATGGGATAATCTTGGCATTTCCGATGTCATCCTTGTGCTTAGTCCGTTTCTCATCGGTCGGTCGGGATGGACCAATGCGAGAAGTGGAAGGGGAGGCCTGGATTCCTCTTGTTGACGATGCTTTGACTCCTATAGATAATGCTCACTCCGACATGACTCTCTTAGTCATTAAGTCAATAAAAAATTATTCAAATACTTTCTCAGCGACACTAAGCTCGTCTAACATACAAGCTTGGGTCAACTAGCTCGAGTGTGAAAAGAATTCAGAGACTATAGTGAACATTATGGGAACAAGGAAATGATCATAGGGTGAAGTAATCTCAGGTTTCGGGATCAAATTCTCACTTAGAAAAAAAAATTCTCGGTGCGTGGCACGATAGACTAAGTAGGAAAACTTAGCAATGGTCTACTTGCAAGGGGTATGAGGCTGCATTAACTTATGTTATGTCTGTTATGGCGTGGTCTAACGGTCTTGTGGTGAGCCATAATTTCTTTCTGACCCATTCAGAGTGGCAGTCGAATGGTTATATTGGCTTCCAACGACTATATTTCTTCGCCGTGGTGAAGTGGCATATGTCGTTGTTCTGATATCTTGGCGAAGCTGCAATTCTACAAAGTGTCTTGCTACAAGGTACCCTTTGGGATCTTTTGTAATTTTTCAATCTTAGCATTCTTCTTACTTAGATTTCTAGCCTTCTTTCTAGTGAGCTTTGTCTCGGTGATTCTCTTCCCATTTTGACTCTTATTTTCCTTGGACATAGTCACTTCATGCTGGTGAGATTCTCTCCTAGGGTTTAGGTATATCACTTCTTCTTTGTCTAGGGTAGAAATTTCATCCTTTTTTGTAGCTTTGGCCTCAACATCTGGGCTTCTAGTGTCAAATGGCTTTGAGAGGTTCTCCTATTCTTCTATCAACTGTGCAATCCTTTTAGTCATGAAATCTTTTAACTCTTGTCTCTGATATTCTAAAACCTCTTCTTCCTCCTTCTTTCTGGCTTGATCTCTTTCAATCCAAGGTTTTCTGAGTAGCATAGTAAACGGGGCGTTGTCCTCAATGAATTTGATAATCTCAAAATCTTCTTTTGTCAACGTTCCATTGATTGTCATAGGCATTTGAGTGAGTTTTTCACATAACATCATCGGTTTTCCTCTGAATAGTCCTATTCCTCCCAATGAAGGAATCATGGCAGGCTTCCCTATAGCTTCCCAAGTTCTTTCTAGCATAATTTTCACTTGTGTTTCTTCATCAAGAATACAATCAATGTCAAAGTCCCCTATTCTTTCTTCAACTTACTCCTTTTCTTTGAAGATCTCTGGTAATTAGACATCTTTATGTTCCTTCAGGGTTTCTTTCATCTATATTAATACTTTCTCTGATTCTTGTTGGGTTTCTGCCTTTTCTGGATCTTCCTTATGGTCTTCATGATTCAAATTTATCCTCTCAAGCTCAACGATCATTCTAGAGCAATCCAATACCTCATGGTCCCCAGCTTTGCAACAGAGACAACTAGGTCTTCTACTAGGGCATTCCTTAGCTAGATGGCCTGGTTTTCTGCAACTGTAACATAGGATTAATCCTTGCTTTATTTTAAATGATCCCCAGCCTCTTCTGTACTGTGCACTAGAATCATGATAGCTAACCTGTAGAAAATTCTTTCTAGGATCCTGCATCCATTTGTTAGTCCAGACATTCTTTCTATGCATAGGTATAACATATCTATCATTATACTTATCATATCTATTCATATCAAACTTTCTTTCATCTATTAATACCCTAGATTTTAAGCTAGGACATAATCTATCAAACATGCCTAGAGCCATGCTCTAGAAGCAAAAAATTTCACTTATCTTACTTCTACAGAGCACAAAGCTTCCAGATCTAAGAACTTTTGACTATTATTACCTTTATTAGAGCACAGAGCTTGCAGATCTTACATCTTTTCTGCAGATCTGACCTCTTTCTTTCAGAAATTTCCAGTTTTACTTTTCCTAGAGCACAAAGCATTCAGATATTTCTTCTTTTATTCATATATGATCTTCCTTTCTTCAGATATGACCTTATTCCTAGCACCAAGCTTCACAAGTCGAGTAAAACGCTATGCATTAGGGCAACATATATACACAGAAAGATTTTTTTTGAACAAAGTTTCTTCTTCCTTAGTTCCCAGCAATTAGAGTTTCAGGTCCCAGCAACGGAACCATTTTTTGGCACAAGGGTAGACCCAGGGTTAAACGCTCAAGAGCACACCAACAAAGCCCTAACTACTGGCCCTTTCGGCGACACCTGCAAAGTAGATGAAGTCTCACCCGAGGTAGAGGCAGGGGTGGTTTTAAGACTCAGGTGTTTGCAACCTTAGCTGGGACAAAGATCTGTGATTATATCATTTACAAAGCACTTAGCATAAATCATTCATCAATATTCAACCCTTATTATACTTCGCAGACAACACAGAGCATCGTGGTGTACACTCAGATCTACAGTATTTCAGCACTTAACCATAGTAACCCAGATCATATCCAGTAGATCCAGTAGATCGGTAGATCAACACTTCTTCAAGGCAAGTAGAAAAACTTATGCTTATTCCCCCTTTTTAAATTCTCCATTGAAAGTGGGTGGTTTGACTTTCTTAAACTCTTCAGGGTCATGACTCTTGGAATGTTTCCTCCTCTTTCTTCTCCTCTAGGAATGTGAACTAGTCTCACTGCTAGAAAATTCCTTGGAGTTGTCAGTTTCCTAACTAGAGGATTCTTCCATTGAATGTTTCTTGGGTCCATGTTGGGCCTTCTTTGAGGTCCTCCTCCTTGTGGGGATACTTTCAGCACCATGATTTTGTATCTCATGTGGACTTTGGGTTTTCTTATTATGATGTATGTCCACATTAATGGTTTTTGGTCCATGTTGTAGATACCTTTGTATATCTGATAGGCTTTGCAGTAGGACTATAATAATTTCAGTTTGTTTTTCGTATTATTTTATCATCCTTTCATTTTCAACCTTACAACTCTGTAATTCTTCCATGAGGCTTCTTACAGTTTCAACCAAATCTGCATGGGTTTTCACCACCCTCCTCTCATCATATTCTTCTTCTCTATTGTGGGTGCTTTCCCCCAACTCATGGTGTGCCACCATTCTTTACGTTGTAGTTTTCCTATTTCCCACTAACTATTTGACTGCTAATAAAAAAATTTCTGCTAGTTAATTATCTACTAGTTTATGAGCAACACATACAATTTGTAAGGTGAAGTCAGTTTCATTATTTGGAATACTAGCAACACACAATTCATTTTTTTTTAAATATAACAATAGAAGAAAGTTTTGTTCCTCTCTTCAGTAGTGGTTTAAATAAGCTTCTTATGAATGGGGTAAGATAGGGTGTTACCCCTTAAAAGTTCTCTAATAAAGTTTTATGTGACTCGTTCATTATCCCAAGAAGGCCAAGTGTTGTTTCTCACCTTGATACCACTCTGTCACACACCCGACCCCTAAGTACATTTTTAAAGGATGGGGTATAATTTTTTTTCTTACCTCCGATGAATATGGTATCGAGGACTAATCCCTTTCTCTCGATGGATAGTCTCGACGCATGCCAAACCTCTCGTACTTCAGTTAGGATCCATTCGACACCTAAGGTTCACCAATACTATTGGACCCCACTTGACTCATCAACCGATTGAATATTAACATGCACCATCACAATGATTTTCTTAGTCAACATCAATTCACCATGTGAGCACACGGTGCTTAGGCTTGCACAACTAGATGATGACACTAGTTCCTCTCCTATAGTTCAAATGAAATACTTAATTAATATCTCGTAGAATACCATTCTTTGGTAATTAATTACTTAAACTCCATTTTGGATAATTATTCTCCACAACTAATTATCCAATAATTAATCTTTTCTTATCATAATATCCATGGCCCAGTAATTATTGAGGTTTTACTTTCTCTTCCCCCCCCCATTAGAAGTAATCTAGCACTAACTAAATAAATTACTCATATGATAATTATGATTAATTATATTATAACACAATGAGACTAATTTCTCCATAATATACTTAAGTTGATTAACCTCAATTAAGGTATATAATTCAATTATCCCTGGCACGAAAATCCATGCCAAATTTTCACGTAATTTTACATATATAAATATATGCATATTTATTTATTTACGAGGAAAAATGATTAACTGTATTCAATTTGGTATTTAATATTAACATTTTAGTCTTTTATTAATGATATTATAATATAATTCATTTTAATTATATTATAATATGATTAATTATATCAAAGGAGCACTTAGTATTGCCAATACCCATTAATACTTAAGCCTCTGGGCTTCGGCAAAAATTCCTCATCATGATTTTATGAACCCAAATCTCTCGAATGCCAAAGTTTTACAGAGGATCCCGCCTCTACTATACCTTTGTGCAAATATAATTTATTATATCGTCATATAATATAATTAATTCCACTTAACTTTTATTATAACGTTGGGATACGGGAAAATAGGTTTGGCCTTCGCCTATTTTTCTCTTACGCTCTATCTTCCCCAACATCCTGGAGTCCCAACGCTCCGAACTCCCGAAGGGTCCACGCTTACACGTGACTTCGCATTAAATATTAAATTAAAAAAAGGTAAAGAGGGTTTGTACTTTATTACATGCCAATATCACAATAACTCACTTAAATATATAATATTATATTATATATTTTTGGAGATTGCGCCCAGTTTTACAAGGTCTGCAATATTTTATTAATATTTAAAAATGAGAGAGAGAGAGAAATCTGGGTCAATCTCCTTCGACTCTCCAACACATCCTTTATTCTCAAATATCTCGGGGCCCCGGAGTCTCGAAGCTCTAAACTGGACTCACTTATGCACGTTTCCATATTATTTAATATTTAAAAAGAGCTAGCTTCATTCACATGTAACCATTTTAATAAACCTTAATATAATATAAATTATTATTTATACTCCTTGAAAATTGCACCGGGGTTTTAAATTATCCAATATTTTATTAATATTTGGCATGAGAGAGAGAGAGAGAGAGAGAGAGAGAGAGAGAGAGAGTTCTCTAGTTCAATCTCCTTTGGCTCTCCCACACATCCTTTATACTCAATTCTCCCAAAGCTTTGGAGTGCCGAAGCTTCGAAGTGACTCCACTTGAACACATGACCACACCTTTTAATATTCAAAGGAGTTGGCTTCATTTACGTGTAATCAATTTAATAAATCTTAGTATAATATAATATATTTATTATATTTCTCAAAATTCTCACCCAGGTTTATACAATCTCTAATATTACATTTAATATTAAATATTATAATGAAGGAAAGGATATTCGGTTCCACCCCTTCCGCTCTTCCATGCGATTCTTCATTTTCATATAACCCGGAGTCCTGGAGTTCTAGAGTTTCGGAGGGGACCCACTTGTATTACCTTATCTTTTAAATACACTGAGTTATTTTGGGGTTATAATTTAATAAATTGAAATAAAATGGTTATTGTATTAAACTATGTTAAATTGATCACAATTAAATATAATATTACATAATTATTTATATTTGTTATCTATGCAACCACATACATGGAAGGATAGGGTTCGGGCCTTCGACAACTTTGGCTTGTGAAATCCCATCACCCAAACATACTAGAGCCCCAGAGCTCCAAAGTCCTAGAGTTTTTAAGACTACACGATGGTTAAATTATTTGGTCATCGTTTATTCCCTTGTGTGTTTGACATTATGATAATAATAAATATATTCTCTTTGGTCTCAGGTATTTTATTCTCCAAGGGATTTAACCTCCATTTTTAGAATAATAAAAATAATATTAATAATAAAAATAATAATAACAATCATATGTATAGACACATATATACATATATATTTCAATAGTCTTACTTAGTTTTGTTACTCAGAATATTTAAAAGAAAATATTTTCTCTTACAGAAAATAAGGAAAGGAAAAATATAGAGGGATTTAATAAAATTTTATGTTCCAAGGAAATTTCTCCATCCTGAAAATTAAAATATAATTATAATCTCTCCCTTCTCGTGGTTAAATGAGTAAAATTTTATTTCCTTATTACTGTGATTTACTATTCCTGCTAAATTTAAGGAAAATGGTTTTAATACAAAGATTTACCTCCACAGTAAATTCAGTGTTTCTACCAGGATTTAATGCCCACCCAAATTTAAGGGGATTCATTCCAAATTTAGGATATTTAACAAAATTTAAACATAAATGTTGATTTATGCCACGAATAGAATTTTGAGAACTTTTGTATTCTAATTCATTTAGAGCAATTTCATGTTTATGTCCTAATTATTTTTTTCCTTAATAATTATTTATAACAACTTTTTTCCTAATTTCATATTTATGTCCTAATTATTTTTTTCCTTATAACTTATAATTATTTCCTAAAGTCGACACAGATATGATATCCTATAACTTTTCTGGCATATGATTTGAGGACATACTAGAATGGATCACTCTTATGTAGAAAAATCACTCTCTCTTCTTTCAAAGGTGTTACAGATATTTTTAACTGTTCAATGATCAATTCCAATGCATGGATTAAACTGTACAATACAGTCAACCACAACATCCACTCCCATAAATCTTATTTTATCACACAAATAGTCAAGAGATAAGAAATTAAATCAAAAGAGATTCAACTAAGACATTCTCTTTATTTTTCTTAAAATTTTGAAGTCACCTTTGTCAAAAATTAGACTTACACGGTTCTAAATCATAGTATAAAATTTTCTTTGATCTAAACACTACATAGATTTAACCAAATATACTTATCTAGAAACCAAATAGTGATGCAACTATTGAAAGGGGTACCCCTTTTCACCCAACCAAAGGCATAACAACTCATGGAGGGATTTACCACTAGCCACCCCATAGCTAGATCATGATGCTCTGAGAGAGAATCTTCCTTTTGTTCAACAACAATCAGGGATGGAGGGCACTCTCCTCCTCCCATGGGAAATTGGCATATCAATTTTCTCTCCACCAGGAAAAGGGGTATGCACTGAGTGCTTCCTCATTAAGTCATATTCTCTACAATCTCGTTTATCAGGTTGGATTGAAAACGTTTTCCAATAAATTCTTGTACCCATAAACAATTTGTTTCTTAGTTTTCTTCTGAGCAAGAGAGTTTCACATGCTCTCCCTCTTCAGAAAAATGGTCATCAAACTCATATTTTTCCATCCTCTTCCTTTTACCATGAATTTACCCTCTTCTCTTTCCTTCCTCAACAATATTTTGTTGGTCCAATTACCAATTTTGTGGGCTAGGTTAGGAAGTTTTTAGACGGGTACTCTTTCGATCTCCTCATTGACTCTTGAGGAGGACTTCCCAACTACCAGCCTGACTGGTAATTTATTTTTCTGGGTCAAAGGACTATTTTGGGTCTAAATAATTTAAATTCATTAGTGTATTGTTCTGGTAGGGGTAATATCAATCATTGTTGGTTCCCCTCACCATCTCTCTCATTCATCATGATATACCTTGGAAAACCCCTTCAATAGTTATGCAACACTTTCCATTTTATTTAGTAACATAAATATATACATTACCTTCTATAAAAAAAAGGTTCATCAATTCCAACGTCCACCCATATTGAGTCTTCCCATAGTATTTTAGCAGGTTATAATTATATTTACAAGCTAGGGGAGATAAGGGTATTACATAAACCTATACAAACTATAGGAATTTTCAACATAATAGAACCTAAAAGTATTATTTCAAATCCTCACTTTTTTGTTCCCTAGATTCATTTCCATTTTCTATTTCAATGCCTATTTTATCTATCATGTTATTTCACTTTATTCTTTATGTCTCTATAAACATGGCATTTGTCTAATGATACGTTTTTCTACCTTTTTCCTAAAAAATCATTTGAGAATATGTTGAGATGTATTCCCAAGCCCAAGATCTATGAGATGTATCCTTTGTAGCATTGAATATTTGGAGAAACAATGATGGGTAGGTGGAATTATTAAGCAATCTATGGATAAGTTAATATGGTTTCTACTATCATCAATATATGTATGGAATATGCTCTAAAATACAATCTTGTAGACATTTTTGCATGGCGTTACAACTGAAATTTCGTCATCAACATTGCATGCAAATGGTTGTAGAAATATAGAAATGCTAACAACAATTAGTTCACATGCATCACCAAAATTCATTTCAAAAGGTAAAAACTATACAATTGGGCAAAAATTGACATGCGCAAACTCACTATAGGAAGCACGCGCACAGTGCGCAGGCCAAAGAAGCCCGTAGAGCACACAATGCGCCATATGCGCGACTGTGTACGAGAAAAGCCCCACACTCCTATGAATGACGCATTTATGGTTCTTTTTGGGCCCCCAACCACTTATGGACCAGCTCCCAACTAGATTTGACCTTCAGATCTGAGCTAAATCCGAATGGGGGCCTGTTCAAGGACCAAAGGGTGCTCTAAAGGGCCCCTTATTCACACTAAGAACCAATTGAATTTTTCCTTGGAGAAATGATATAAATGGAGGCCATGGGTGAACTAAGAAACCAAGATCTTCATAGTATTGTTATGTTCCCTCAATGCTCCCTTGAGAATCCTCTTTTCTCCTAGTAGTATTCAAGCATCATTGCAATAGGCCATTCCACTCACCTCTTGAGGGAATATGCATTAATTTTCTTCATCATTTGCCATTTTTCTTCCATTGTAAGAAGATCTCTCCATTAGGGAACTCAAGATCCCTCCCAAGGAGGATGAGGGTATTCATAAGTCCTCATTTTTATCTACGGTGTTTTCCCAACTAATATAGTTATCCATTGGTGGCATAATCTTGGTCATTGCTTGATTGTTTGTGGTTCTAAAATTTTCTTATGCATTCTAGTTATTATTTCCTTAGTTGTTTTAGTTTGTTTACTTGTTTATTTCATGTGTTTGGCTTATTTAATCCACTCACTAACCTCTATCTTGTCTAGCAGGCCCAACTAGGCATGCAAGTGCCATTTTTTTGCTCACCCAAGTGACGAAACATGCACAACATATTGGCAACAATACTAGAGAGAGGTATCAAATTCCACCCTATTTGGGCTTAGAGAACACTTATTTTTAATCCATTTCTCTTCTAGGTGTCAAAACCAGCCCAACCTTACCTATCAAAAGCAATATTTTGAGCTAGAGGAGGAGAACTTCTCTCAACCCCCCCCCCC
>SNQJ01S0072249.1:14801-29657 GCA_010110895.2 Picea sitchensis
CCCTAAAGCTATGCCAGATACACATGGACCAAGAAAGACTAAGAAGGATGATGAAGTTCAATATGTCCATAGCACATCCACGAAGACTACTTTGATCTCATTTGCGCAGGGAGGTGATGGTGAAGAACTAGGTGGCACAGAAGTTGAGAAAAACAAAGTCGAGGTTAATCCACCTAGAGAGGAGTAGGATCCCTCTAAGAAAAGGAAGATTACCCCACCAAATCCCTCATCCCGAAAGAAAACTAAGGCCACCTGAAATACGTTTAAGACTACCCTCACACCGGACGACTTCGACTTCTTAATCACTGCACTAAATTATGCTTCAGTAGAGATCGCAGAAAATCAAGAAGCGAAGCAAGAGGAGGTATTCAGCCGAATCAAGGGTGAACTTCAATAAGTGCAAAAGGCACTCCAGTCTAGACGAGCAATTTCTACTTCACCCTTAACAATTGGAACAACACGAGTAGGTGATGAGCCCACCCAATTTCACCAAATCGCCGATAAAGTCGAAGCTCGCCTTTGACGAGCTCAAGAAGACACAACACAAGCCACCCAGGATTTTACATAAGTACAGAGTGCACTTGTATAAAAAAAGAGTAAGGGAGAACGGGAAAAGCTTGCCCTACAAGCGAAGTGGGATGAGGAAAAATCACAATTACAACAGAGCAAGGACCAGTTGCTAGTAGAGAAACTTGAAGTACAGGCAAGGGTTCACAAAGCACTTCGCTCTGTGACAGTCATAGAAGTAAATATTTAAGAACGTGTCCCACAATAGGTGGCACAAATTGAATAAGTAATCCAACAACTTCAGCAACGCATCCCAGATATGGAACTTCATACCGTGCCCAAGACTCCTCAAGAAGTAAGAGATCTAAGGGAGGCAACTGCCTGTAGCGCAGTTGGCCGATTAAAAACCTTTACCTTGGAATTCAATAAGATTAGCACTAGAAGAACCCATACTTATGAGAACCTCACAGAGAATCGAGAGTTGCAGGCATTGGAGGCACGGTTCCAAGAATCAAAGAAGCACGCAGATACGCTACATGCACAACTGAAGGCCTTGACCCTAGTCGAAAGAATGAAGAGATTTAGAGAACAATGTACCACCCAAAAACATGTATACACGCTGCAAAGTAAAGTGATGGAAGTCTCCCAATGACTTTAACCAATCTTAGAAAAGGCATGCCAACTGTTCACTAAAGTTGAAATCCAGAGAGTCGATCTTGAATAGGTTGTCATCACTGCAGAACAACGCCTGGAAGGGCCAGTAAATGATGCAGTGATCCAGGAGTTCACTGAGCAAGAGGCTTTTGCACTACAGTAGGTCGAAGTAGCTCGAGCCAAGATCAAGGCATTCGAGGCTGAATTGATCAGACCAGAGTGAGTCGGGACGAGTCACAAGTGAGCGTTGGGGGGCTATTGGCCCTTGACCAAGTTTTGAGGAACACTTGGTCATATTTGACCGCTTTGGACTTCGACAAACTATCAAAGATGGAGCATCAGGAGAAGCAGAGATCACGGGATCTCAGTCCACTTTTGGGCCTTTTTAGGGTTTTGGGTTAATGTAATGGGAAAGGGATGCCGGCCCGTGAGTTTACCCACGCTTAGGCCCACTTTTGTAATATATAAATAGAAGGATAGGAAATGTAAGAAGTAGTATATGTGATTGATTAGTGCAATTGGTAGTGCATATATGTGATGTTGAATAAGTGATATGTGTGAATTGTGTAAGGCTTGCAAGGCTAAGTGCAAGTTACTGTGAGGTTGCTATAGAAATCTAAGTGTTGTAACGCAAGGAAGAAGGATCTAGCGAGATGCGCAGATATTCTATCCTATGCGAAGAAGGGTTTTGGAGGCTTTGTGCTTGTAAAAAATTGAAGATGATAATAAATAAGAAGATCTTGTGGACATAGCCCCAGGGTGGGGGTGAACCACGTAAATCTTTGTGTTATGCTCTATGTTTTGATTCAATGTGTTTTTTATTATGCTATGTTCTTTGATATATCCACTTATGCTCAGTGCTTCTTAGATATATATTATTGTTAGATCTGATGTGTATGAGGATGCTTAGTGCTGATCTTCTGGATCTGATCTAGGTTACTATGGTTAAGTGTTGAAATACTATAGATCTGAGTGTACACCGTGATGCTCTGTGCTATCTGTGAAGTATAATAAGGGTTGAAAATTGACAAATGATCAATGCTAAGTGCTCTGTAAATGATATAATCACATATATGTGTCCCAGCTAAGGTTGCAGACACCTGAGTCTTGCAACCACCCCTGCCTCTACCTCGGGTGAGACTTCAACTGCTTCGCAGGTGTCACCGAAAGGGATGGTAGTTAGGGATTTGGTGGTGCGCTCTTGAGCCTGGGTCTACCCCTGTGCCAACAAGACTTTATAAGACACTATTTAGAAGGCAAGATAATTCTATGAGAAATTAAAAATAAGGCAAAACCTCATAAGGATTGGAAAAATAAAAGTAAGTTGGGATTCAATAAGAAGGGGTTTAAATCCTCAAGATTTAAGAATCATGTGAAAAGTTCTAAAATTATCCTTCCTACTAAAACTGTGTATCAACAAATTTTTCCATCTCAGAGTGGTAACAAAACCCTTTGGATCAGCCCGAGGTAAGAATGATAATAAAAAGAAATAAACCTTGAAATGTTGGGGTTGTGGATAAGAGAATTTGTTGAGGGACTTCCCACATAGGAAACATGACAATAGGAGGGTCTACAACATCCAGGAGGCTACCATAATCAATGATGTGGCTAGCAACATGCCACAAATTTATGCAGCCCTGGATAATAGACAAGATGACCACCAAGCTTCAGTGGTGGAGATGGAAGGTATGATTTCCAACCATATAGTTTCCATTTTAATTGACCCTGGTTCTAATCTGAGTTATGTTTCCCCTCAAATTGTTAAGAAATGTAAATTGCAGCAAGTAAAGCATGCTAAATCATGCTTGATACAACTAGCCACTGTAACCAAAAGAAAGGTACCAGAGGTCATACCAACATGAAAATTCATTATGAGTGTATTACCCATTCAAGAAACCATAAACATGATCCTTTTAATATCTTATGACCTATTGATTGGAATGGACTGGTTGGCTACCCATAAAACCAAGTTGGACTGTTACAATAAAACTTTGAGTTTTGAAGATGAAGAAGGGAGAAAAATAACCCTACAAGGAATTCAAAATCCCATCTCAGTGAGACAAATGTCATCCCTTCAAGTGAATAAGTATTGTATAAAAGGATGTCCTTTGTATGCAATGAAAGTGTTGAAATTTTTTGAGAACAATAAAACAAGCCTAGAGGACCATCCCATATTAAGAGAGTATAAATATGTGTTTCCAGAAGAGGTACCAGTTTGTAACATACCCCACCAGCCATAGGTCGGGGTATGCTGCATACAATCCCACCCTTGGACTTCTTTCTCATACCGATACCTTCTTTATTTATTAAAGATGCATAAGACAAGAGAATTAACAACATGCATAGTAATATCCAACAAGCATGCATGTTCTAAAGATTCAATTAACGGTAATTAAATATACAACGGAAAAACATTCATACTCAGATAATAAAATCACAACAGAGAGCACTTATCTTTATGAAAGATGACACTAGTTGGTTGTAGACCAAGGACGTTCCACCCAACCGTATAAACTACTACTCCAAATCTCAACAAGAGTGTCACCCCCGAGCTAGGGCTATGAATCCACAAGGACGGTTCCAGAGTGAACTTGGCTTCCCAAACCAATCATCTCTCAAGATCTCATAGGATTCCCAACACTCATATCAATCCATGTGCCCAACTCTCTTCTACCCAGCTTGCACCACCCGAGAGAACGAACATCCACCTTTCTCTACCATGCAATCCCTCAGGTAGTCCTTCTCCTTATTCGGGCCTCCTACACAAATGTTCCAGAATGTCAATGCTGGAACTCTCAGGACTCGTAGTTGTGAGCCAACCTAGACACATGCCACTGCATCTCAGACATGCAAGCCTCAAGGCACGATTAGATCACACCAGCGGAGACTACATACAACTATCATGTGGCTAATTCTTTCGCAGTTCGGTCCCCCTTCCCGAGACCAATACGCAGGTGAGGATGGATGGAGGAGGTAGGTAAGTACATGGGACTGTGTGAGGGTAAGAATGAGGTAACACAAAGGTGATGGAGAGGAAAATCCAATGACCAAACCCACAATAGGACCAGGGGTGGGTTTAAGTATGTTTGTGGGGAAATCAAGAACCTCCTGGCCTCCCCAAGAAGCTCACGTGACCAACTCCCCCCTTTAGGAAAAAAGGTAATTAACATAGGAACAACATTTAGCCTCTCAAGCCCCCTCTCTTGTGGAATCATAGACCCCTATACCTCTAGTCCTTGCCCGTCTAACAACCAACGATGTGTTTATTATTAATAATGATCAAATCATTACATTTCTTGCGCATAATGGCCCTTTAAATAATTGTTTGGGCACTCAGGCCTCTTAACATTGTAACAATACATTATTTAAAATGGTGGTTCACAACCTGGGGTGTTACACAGTTCTACCTCCAAGAAGAGATATTGATTTTTCAATAGAAATTGTACTAGGAGTGGTGCCAATGTCTAGAGCACCCTATAGAGTGAGTACACCATAGCTAGTTGAGCTCAAACTAAAACTAAAGGAGATGTTGGATAAAGGTTACATTCGGCCTAGTGTGTCTCCTTGGGGAGCACCAAATTTTTTTGTGAATAAGAAGGATGGCACACTTAGGTTGTGCAGAGGCTATAGACAACTCAATAAAATGACCATTAACAATAATTATACCTTGCCAAGGATTGATGATTTGTTTGAACAATTAAGGGGCGCTAAAATTTTCTCCAATATTTACTTGAGGTATGGATACCATCAAGTCTGAATTAAGGATGAAGACATCCAGAAAACAACCTTTAGGACAATATATGGGCACTATGAATTTGTGGTGGTGCCATCTGGGATTAACAATGCACTAATCACTTTTATGTGCTTAATGAATAATGCACTCAGTAAGTTATTGGACATATTTGTGTTGGGTTTCATTAATAATATCCTGATATATTCTAAGAGTATGGAAGAGAATGAAGTACATCTGAAGTTAGTGCTTCAAGTTATAAGAGAACATCAGTTCTATGTTAAGTTTAGTAAGTGTGACTTTTTCCAAAAACAAGTCCATTACTTAGGCCATGTTATTCTGAAGAAGTGGAAATTGATCCTGACAACATCAAATCCATTATGGATTGGCCTACCCCAAAATATGTATTTGATATTAGATCCTTTATGGGCCTAACAGGATATTATATAAGGTTCATAAAGGGATTTTCCAAGATTGGTTTCCCCATCATCTCCCTTCATAAAAAGGGAGTTAAATTCATTTGGACATCATAATGTGAAGAGACATTCCAAGTGTTGAAATACATTCTAACCAATGCACCTGTGTTGAATACTGTAGACCCAAACAAGGACTTCCTTGTGTGTGCAGATTCTTGCAAGGAAGGGCTCGAAGGAACCCTTATGCAATAAAGACATGTGATTTTCTATGAATCCATAAAATTGAATGAGCATGAAATGAATTATGTGACCCACGATTTGGAATTGGTTGCCATAGTAAATTCTTTAAAAGTTTGGAGGAATTACCTCCTAGGTAGAAGATTTTTGCTTATGATAGACCATAGTGGGTTGAGATATTTGTTTGATCAACCAAAGAACAATGCTAGAAAATCTATGTGGATGGCTCTCCTCAATGAGTTTGATTTTGAAATCAAACATATTAAAGGAAAATAAAATAGGGTGGTTGATGCCATTAGTAGAAGTATGAAAGTGATTCACTTGGACGTTGTAAGCACCTGTGAATTAGACATCAAGGAGAGAATCAAAAGTGCCCAAGAAACATATGCATTTTTCAAGACTGTGAAATCATACCTAAAAAAAGAGCATACAGGGATGAAGTATGAGGGCTATAAAATGTTGTATGATGTCCTGCTAACTTATAAAGGTAGGTTGTATATTCCAAATTGTGACGAATTGAAGAGACTCATAATGGATGAACTACATAAAATACCATATACTAGTCATCCTGGTTATCAGAAAATGATTACAACCACTAAGAAACTATTTTATTGTCTTAGAATGAAAAAGGACATAGCTTATTAGTTAGCTAAATGTCTAGAATGTCAGCAAGTTAAGGTAGAGAACCAACATCCAACAGGGTTGTTTCAACCCCTACCAATTCCTGAATGGAAATGGGAAACCATCTCTCTGGATTTCATCATAGGATTGCCTAAATCGACCAAGCAGAATGACACCATTATGGTAGTTGTAGACAAACTGAGCAAGGTTGCTCACTTTATTCTTGTTATGTCAACTTTCAAGGAAATAGATATTGCTAGTATTTTCATGAAATATATAGTTAGGGTGCATGGCATGCCTAAGTAAATCATATCAGACAGAGATACATAATTTAATTCAAATTTTGGAGATATCTATTTGTTGTTCTTGAAACTAAATTTATATTTATTACATGTCCTATCACCCTCAGACTGATGGGAAGACATAGAGGGTAAACCAAGTGTTAGAGGACAAGCTAAGGATGCATGAGATGCATCATCCCAAGAAGTGGGAAAACTACCTACCACTGGTAGAGTTTTCTTATAACAATGGATATCAAGACTCATTGAATATGATCCCTTTTGAGGCCCTTTATGGTAGTAAATGCAATATTCCAATTAGTTGGAATAACACAGTAGACAGAATTACACTGGAACCATATATGCTAGAATAATTGGAATAACAAGTAGTTCAAATAAAATATAATCTGAAAGTGACTCGGGGTAGATAGAAAATCTATGCAGATAGAAAGAGAACTCCTAGAGAGTTCAAAGTAGGGGATCATGTGTATCTCCGAGTTAGGCCCAGAAAAATTTCCTTCAGAATGGAAACTTGTGCCAAGCTAGCACCTCGGTATTATGGACCCTTTGAAATTTTGGACAAAGTAGGACCTGTAGCATATAGACTAGCACTTCCTCCCATAGTGAAGGCACATAATGTTTTCCATGTTTCGTTACTGAAGAAATATGTCCATGATTATAATCATATAATTGATTGGTCTATGATTCAGGTGGAACCAGAGGGATAATTCTTGCTATATCCACAATGCATAATAGACAGGAGATAAATCTCACTCATGAACATAACCATTGCACAGGTCAAAGTGAAATGGAAACACTTTGGTCCAGATGAAGCTACATGGGAAATGGAGGATGCTAGGAAACATGCATACCCATTTTTTTAATTGTTGTACATACATAGCACATCAGTAGGTAGAACATCGAGGACAATGTTCCTTTAAGGGGAAGAGGATTGTAATACCCATGTTTCCCCGAGCTTGTAAATATAAATATATTCTACTAAAACACTATGGGAACATTGAATATGTGTGGACGTTTGAATTGATGAACCTTCTTGTTATAAAAGGTAATGTATATATTTTTTGTTACTAAATAAAATGGAAAATGTTCCATATGTTTTGAAGGGGTTTTCCAAGGTAGATCATTATGCATGAGATAAATGGTGAGGGGAACCAACAATGGTGTAGATGACCCCTACCAAACCAATACTCTACTTGATTTAAATTATTCAGACCCAGAACAATCCGATGAACTAGAAAAATAAACTACTAGTTAGGTTGGTAGTTGGGAAGTCCTCCTCAAGAGTCAATGAGGAGATGGGAAGAGTACCCATTTAAAAACTTCCTAACCTGACCCACAAAATTGGGAATTGGACACACAAAATCTTGTTGAGAAAGGAAATAAAAGAGGGGAAACTCATGGGCAAAGGAAGAGGATGGAAAAATATGATTCTCATGACCATTTTTCTGAAGAAAGAGAGCATGTGCATCTCTTTGGTTCGAAAGAGAACTTAGAAACAAATTGTTTCTGGGTATAGGAATTTGTTGGGAAACATTTTCATTCCAAGTTGATAAATGGGGTTGTAGAGAAGATGAGTGACCAAAGAAACACTCAGTCCATACCCCCTTTCTTGGTGGAGAGAAAACCGATCTTCCAAGTTCCTATGGGACGAGGAGAGTGGCCTCTGTCCATCATTGTTTCTGAATAGAAGGAAGAGTCTCTCTTAGAGAATCAAGATCTACATAGGAGGTGGCCAGCGGTAAATCCTTTTGGTAGTTGATGTGCCTATAGTTGGGTGGAAAATGACACCCCTTTCAACAGTTGCATTACTATCTAGTTTCAAGATAAGTATATTTGGTTAAATCTCTCTAGTTTTTAGATCAGATAAAATTTTATACTATGATTTAGAACTGTGTAAGTCTAATTTCTGACAAAAGTGACTTGAGAAATTTAAGAAAGATAAAGAGAATTTCTTAGTTGATTCTCTTTTGATTTAATTTCTTATCTCTTGACTATATGTGTGCTAAAATAAGATTTATAGTAGTGGATGTTATGATTGAATGTGTTTTACAGTTTAATGCATGCTTGGGAATTCATGAATGAAAAGTTAAAAATATCTATAACATCTTTGAAAGAAGAGAGAGTGAATTTTCTGTCTAATACTGCTCCATTTTAGTATGTCCTCAAATCACATGCCAGAAAAATTATCGGATACCAGATCTGTGTGGACTTTAGGAAATAATCCCAAATATGGGAAAGCATTAAAGGTCGTTACAATTAATTATTGAGGAAAACAATAATGAGGATATAAACATAAAATTGGTATAAATGAATTAGAATACAAAAGTTCTCAAAATTCTATTTGGGGCATAAATTCTTTTTTTATGTTTAAATTGTGTTAAATCTCCTAAATTTGGGAAGAATCCCATTAAATTTTGGTGGGCAGTAAATCCTGGTAGAAACAATGAATTTATTGTGGAGGTAAATCTTTGTATTAAGACCATTTTCCTTAAATTTAGTAAGAGTAGTAAAGCATAGTGACGCAACCGCACCTCCTCGAAGCACGATCGCTCTCCTCAGGACCTTATTTCTCCTCGGCCCGAAGAAATCAAGTTGTTCTTCTAATTCCCTGTCGGGAATTCTTCACCCACAACACTCTTCAATGATCTCCCTTAACGGTCGGCAAATTGGAATTCGCGATATCGCGAATCCTGTGTTCACGTACCTTATGCCTCACGATTCCCTGAAACCCGATATGGGTCAATTGTTGACTCTCTCCCCTTCTATTATCGGAGTTCTCCCTATCGGGAAATCGCTACTCGCGATGTCAATAACCTGAAATTTCAAACTCTGAACCCCGATGTGTCGATTCTCCGATGCACACGTGTGGATAGACCCTTCCACCTTCCGTCACTTCTGTCTGGATTTCGGGATTCGTGGGATCACAAATCCTGATGTCAAAGGGCTCGGGACTTCCATTTTTTCGATCCTCGATGCTTCGCCACCTGTCTCCCACTAACTCCGGGTGTGGCCCACACTACCCTTCCGTCGGGATATCGCGCTTCGCGACTTTAAGCTGCAAGTTTCCTCTGCCCTTGCAAATCCCGATTCTCCGATCCCCGAATCCTCGGGATCTCCTGACACGCATCCTATATGATTGACGGTTCTGAACCTATCGCGATATCGCTCCTCGCGATATCGCAATATTTGTTGCACTAACTTGGGACTCCACCTCAGGGATCCCCGATATGCGATGTCTCGTATGGATCAGACGGTCCTCGGAACTTCACATGATCTCCTCAGAGAGTCTCGGCCGTCCGTTCTCCCTTCCGTAAAACCCAAAACGAATCAAGCGCTTCCTATATGAAGACTTGTTCTCATGCGCGCAACTTTGCAGCTTCTTCCTAAATTCTTTTGACCACAACTTCTCTGTGCGATCCTTCGACAAATTTACAGGTCTACTCCTCCTAATCTTATCTCGACTTCTCGAGCCCCCTTTGAGGGTTTCTTGCACGCACTCCTTGCGGAAAATCTTCAACAATGTCTAAGTGTTGAAGGTGTTTGACTCCGCGCACTCCTGCAGCAGAAATCTTTCACTACTTGCTCAGAATCACAACTCTGAGGCTTTTCCTTGGCCTGCGCACTCCTAGAACGACACTGTGCCTAACTGCATTTCGAGGAAATGAGAACAAAATCTACCTCTAAGTGAACCCTTCTGTCAATGCACTCCTTGCAGACTATTCGACTGCACTCCTTGCAGGAATCTTCTAGTTCACTTAGAGAAACAATTGAAACTCATTCTCCAATCCTCTCAGACTTCTGTTCATTCATGAAATCACATACATAGCATATAAAATCAAATGCATGACAAGAAAACATTTCCGAGCATAACATTAACACACAGAGAAACAACACAGACCATGAATTGAATCAAAGCTTCCTTCTATTAATTCAATATCTGTACATGGGTGTTCTTCCTACAGCTCTCTTCTTGATCTTCTCTTCTGCTTCAATATCTTACAATGATACAATGAGGGTGTCTATATCCATTTTCCCTCTTGGACTCTAAAGCTATCAAATCTAGAATTAAATATTCTATCTACCAACATTAACTATCTTAAATGCCTCATCTACCTAAGGATGAGAGCTATCTACTCAAGGTCCATTACAATACAAGTGCGTCATCTCTTAAATGCCCCATTTAAGATCTGTCCAACAATTCCCAAAGTATTTCAAAATGTGTGTTTGCTTGTCCAGTTGTCTTCCGCTCCACGCTGGCTCGCTTGATGTGTTGGCGATGCTCCTGCATCATACTCCTCGGTTTGAAAATTTTCATGGGCTCCTATCCATGAGCTCCTGCATGGTATGTCCATGCTTCTATATCATCGCTTCATTCTCCCAGCTGGAATATTCCACTGGGTGGTTATTCCACTTGACCAGATACTCAAAGTATTCTTTTCTCTTGGTCTTCTTACCTACTCTCTTGTCCAGTATGAACTCCATCTGTGGCCTCTCTGCAACTGGTAATTGTCTTTCCCACTGGATCACTGGTTCCTCATCTTCAGTCTCTGTCTCACCAGCTCTGTATGGGTATAAATCCAAAACATTAAATATCGGAGATATCCCGATGCCATCCGACAGCTCAATCTCATAAGCATTTTCCCCGAATTTCTTCAAGACCTTGCAGGGTCTGATTTTCTTCATTTTCAATTTGTTGTATGTTCCCCTTGGAAACCTTTCCTTCCTCAAGTGTTCCAGAACTAGATCACCAACTTCGAACTGAAGTTTATCTCCGATGCTGATTTGCTCTACACTTGTACTCCTGATTTGAATCAATCAGTCGCTGCTTCACCCTGCTGTGAAGTTCCTTCATTGCTTCAACAAATTCTTCTGCACTAGCGCTGATAGTAGAAGTCTTCTCTGAATCCCTTAGTTCATAAAATCCTCTCGGTTGTGTCCCATACACAATCTGAAATGGGCTTTTCCCTGTACTCCGATTCACTGAATCATTGTATGCAAACTCTGCCTGTGGCAACACATTGTCCCAACTGTTGTGGTGCTCTGTCACCAGGCTTCTTAATAAATCTCCCAGAATCCTATTGACCAATTCCGTCTATCCGTCTGTCTGTGGATGATAAGCCGAACTAAATTCCAAATTAGTTCCTAGCTTCTTCCATAGCGTCCTCCAAAAATGCCCTATGAATTTTGTGTCCCTATCTGAAACTATGCTTTTCGGAAATCCATGGAGTCGAATGACCTCCTTGAAAAACAAATTTGTGATGTGAGTCGCATCGCTGGTCTTCTGGCATTGGATAAAATGTGCCATCTTTGAAAACCTGTCCACCACCACAAAGATGGAATCAACACCTCTCTGCGTCCTTGACAAACCCAATACAAAATCCATGCTTATCGCCTCCCATGGCCTCTCTAGTATGGGAAATGGCTGATATAACCCTGCATTCTGCTTCTTCCCATTTGAGTGTTGGCATATCCTGCATCTGTCAACGAACCTCTTGACATCTGCCCCCATCCCTGGCCAAAAATATGATTCGCTCAGCTTCGTGAATGTTTTGTCATGGCCAAAATTTCCTGCCAATCCACCACTGTGTTTTTCTTTCAACAAGTTCTCCCTCATGGAGAAATTCAGAATACACAGTTGATTGCCTCTGAACAACAATCCCTCCTGGATCATATAATCTATCCAAGGGCTCCGATCTCTGAGAACTGGATTCTTAGCTGCTTCATATGCTTCTCTGAAGTCTGCATCTCATGCATACATGTCCCTCAGGTTTTCAAAACCCAATGTTTTGATTCGGAACTCCTGCAGCAACAAACACTTCCTGCTCAAAGAATCAACCACTTTGTTAGCAGTACCTGAAATGTGTTTAATCACAAACGTGAAATTTTACATATACTCTACCCATTTTGCATGTTTCTGATTCAACTTCTCTTGTTGACTCACAAACTGCAATGCATGATTATTACTATACAATACAAATTATTTTGGGACCAAGTAATGCCTCCACTTCTTCAACGCCTGTATGATAGCATATAATTCTTTATCATACGTGGAGTACTTCAGTTTTTCTTCGTCCAGCTTCTCACTGAAATATGCAACTAGTCTGTCTTCCTGACTCAAGACCGCGCCTATGGCATATCTGCTTGCATCACATTTCACTTGAAATGTCTTCTGGAAGTTCGGCAACACCAACACTAGTCATTCCGTTATCTTTCGCTTCAACAGATTGAAGCTCTTCTCAGCCTCTGCTGTCCAATGAAAATACTTATGTCTCTTTTTCACTGTGTCTATCATCGCTGCGCTAATCCCACTAAAATTCCTGATGAACTTTCGGTAGAAACTAGCCAAACCATGGAAACTTCTCACCTCGAAAATATTTCTTGGTGATGGCCAATTCTTAATCACTTCTACCTTACTTGGATCCATTTTCAATTCATTTGCCGATATGACAAATCCCAAGTAAATGAGATCTGTCTTCATAAATGAGAACTTCTTCATATTAATCAACAACTTCTCCTGCTGTAGTTTTCTCATCACAATGGCCAAATGTTTCAGATGTTCAGCTTTGGTCTTGCTGAAAATCAGTATGTCATCCCGATATACGACAACAAACTTTCCAATGAATTCCTTCAGGACTTCATTCATCAGTCTCATGAATGTGCTTGGTGCGTTTGTCAAACCAAACCGCATGACAAACCATTTGTACAAACCTTCGTTTGTCTTGGATGTTGTCTTCCACTCATCACCTTCCCTCATGTGAATCTGGTGATATCTTCTCTTCAGATCAATCTTCAAAAAATAATTTTCCCCACTCAGGCAATCCATCAGATCATCCATTCTTGGCAGTGGGAACCTGTACCTGATGGTTATTTTGTTGATCGCTCTTGAATCAGTGCACATTCTCCAACCTCCATCCTTCTTCGGACTTAGTACTGTCGGAACAACACACAGACTCAAGATTTCTCTGACTAATCCTTTGTCCAACAAATCCTGGACCTAGTTCTTGACCTCCTCGTTCTCTTGCGGCGTCAACCTATACGCAACTTTGTTAGGAAAACTGGCTCCTGGTATGAGGTCTATATGGTGACTCACACTCCTCATCGGTGGCAACGAACGAGGTAATTCATCCACGATGATGACAACGAAATCTCCCAGCAGTTCCTGAATCTCATCTGGTAGATCATCCATTCTTGTGCTAGTCGAAACAATTCTCGGCTTCCTGACCACAAAGAACTGCGGATCTTCCTTCTTATCCATATCTGTAAGAAGTTCCTTCCCACTCATGAGAAGTATTGTGTTGCTTACTTCCGGTTTCACTTCCTTATCAATTATCGGAAGCAACCTATGTGTCCTCCCATCCTTCTCCAAAGTATATGTGTTCATCCTCCCGTCATGAACCACATTTCGGTCATATTGCCATGGTCTACCCAGTAACAAATGACATACATCCATGGGAATGAAATCACACCAGACCTTATCATTGTATCCCCCTATTTTGAATTCAACTAAACATTGTTTAGTAACACTCACATGATGTCCCTTCTATAGCCATGAAACTTTGTATGGACTCGGGTGATCAGTTGTCTCCAGCTCTAATTTCTCCACCATCTCGGTCGAAACGAGATTATCTGTACTACCACTGTCCACAATAACCTTGCACTTCTAGTCCTTGGTCTTGCAAGCTATCCTGAACAGTCTGGTCCTCTGAGCTGAACTTTCCACCTCATTCTCAGGTGTCAAAAGGACTTTATGCATCCCAAGCGATCTTCCGCCTTCTGCATCTTCGGTCTCAGCATCTCGCCTCTGCACTTCAGTGATGTGAGATTCTCTGATGTCCTTCTTTTTCTCTGGACACTCAAATGACTTATGCCCATTCTTTCCACATGTAAAACATGTGATAAATCCACCTCGGCCTCTTCCCCTACCTCTGGTACGAGGAAAAGTATTTGCGTCATCATAATCTCCCTTCTGCTCAATATGCCACCCTCTTTGTTCAACATGTGGTTGTCCTCGCTGTGAGGTTCCACCTCTTTCTACTCTACCCTGAGGTTTCTTCCATTCCTCCTTGGGCTTATGGAATTTCTCCTGGGCAACTGCTTTGCCTTTGGGCTGACTTCGGCCTCGTCCTCGCTAACCTTACTTTCGGCTCAGCTTCTCCTCTGCTTTCAGAGCCATCTGATAAGCATCGTCCACCGTCCTGATGGTAACCATGCTTAATTCATCCTGAATGTCATATCTTAGACCATTCAGATATCTGGAAACCTTCTCATCATCGCTCTCCCGATGACCTGCTCTGATGTTCAGTCGATAGAATTCCTCAGTGTATTCTTTCACTGTCATCAGCTTCTGTCTCAGGTTCTACATCCTCCTTAACAGAGTAATTTGATAATCCCT
>SNQJ01S0072249.1:61651-94815 GCA_010110895.2 Picea sitchensis
GAGGGGGGGGATGAGAGAGAGAGAGAGAAGAAATGTGTGTGTGTGTTCCTAAAGCGTGTGCACGTTATTTTATTTTCATTTTTTTTAGGAATGTGTGCAAGTTCCTAAATAATCTGAGTTGGCAAGTTTGTGTGGTGGTTCAGTGAGTACCATGGATGTAGGATTAAGAATGTGTGTGTGTTTCTAGGAATGTGCATATGTTCCTACGTGTGCACATTCCTTCGGACCCCGTTGCCAATTTTTTCTCCATCAACTTTGTGCACTCACCTATGGATGAGGATCAACAATACTGATAACACACGAAGATATGCCAACACACTAATATAATTATGTGGACATAGGCTATGTGATGCATTTAACACTTGAGGGATGGAAGGGTACATTAACTAAAAATGTGACCTTGGCTTAACATAAAATGTGACCGTGCTTTTGAAATTGTATAATATTTATTGTCTTTTTTAAATGTAAAATGAATTAAAAGTTTTACAATTTTTTTAAATGTAATTTTTACATTACTAATTCTAAAACATAGTTAAACCCCTTAAAATATAAGAGACAAAAATTCAATTTTAATAGTCGATTAGGAAAATTTCTAGCCTTACCCAATAAGAAGCTTCAAAATAACATAGATGAAACATAAAAACTTACCTACATCTTACATTGTAAGATCGAACAACTTTGCAATATGTTCCCTTTTTATCAGCATATCTTCACCCCATTTAGAGCCCAATTCCATAGAAATTAGCAGCATTGTACAAACAAGTAACATGCCATGTTGTCGTTTTTAAAGTGACAAGTCAGTATACAGCTACCATAGTACAATAAAAATTGTATGCATTGAATTTAAAATAGTTTAAATTCAACGATAGTTAATTCAACTTTTACAACATTTATCATTCTCCTACCAAACCCATAACATTTAGATTGTTAGGGGTGACAACTGTCAAACAAACATACATCCAAACATATCATTTTTAGCGTCTTAGGTGTGATACCCGTAAAAAATGCATACATCCATGAGTACAACGTAAAAACGTAGTATAGAATCCGGCTGTAATATTTTAGTTGACAGTGTCATTAGGTTTTTGGATCGTACCTTAGGACGCCAGCAAGTTGCCCTACCTTCTCCTGTCCCTGAGGGGAAGGGCAGCTGAGTCCTGAGAGAGTATTTGTTCGAACTTCGTGCTGTCCCCACGGCCTTCGCTGGAATTAATGAGATCCCAACAACATTTCACTGCTAGGGCGATGACCAAATTTCTTGCGTTCTCCATTTCAATGAACGACGTACCACGATTTCAGTGATCTTTAAAGTCGTCCTTACATGTTCGTATTAAACCATTATTTTTTCAGATCGAGAATAATGAGAATTATTAATGTAAATCTTCAAAAACATCTCTGCGGATGATCTTAATTCTCAAGATAATTCTTGCTTTAATGTTATGTTTAAGAAACATTGCTGACGACGATTTTATTTTGACGTATTTCTAAGTCTAAATGTGTTAGGTTTTTTTTCATTTTCTAGGGTATTTTTTAAGTGTATATTTGCTCTAAATTTCATGAGATATTGTTGGATTTGTATATTTCAGTGGTTAAATTTGTATAATAACTAGCGGGTAAGAGAGAAGGTAAGACCTCGTCAGCCAGAGAACAAAGGGTACGTTATCTCCATATATATCCTTCTGTTATTTTTAGACTTATAGATTAAGTCGTTTGTTGGCATGTTTTCAGACATAAGGCAGAGGATGATGGTTGGCATGCTTAACAGGTAGAGTATTCTTGTCATTGATGGCAAGATCAGAGTATTCCTGTCATTTATGGCTTCAATGGAAAAACAGGAACAAAAGATAAGTTCAGGAAGACCAGCAGCGCAACAATGATCGAATGACAAGATCAAAGTGTTGGTCAAACTCCATTTAGGATCATTACAACAGGAGTCCCGAATTCGGGATAAGCGAAATCACAAAATATCCTCAGCCGTCAGATCGAGGAGTGATTTGAACCGTTGATCAGGCATGATGAAGGCTCGTAAAGTTTGATAAGATCTTGATCGTTGGTTCCATAGGACATGTGGCAAAAGATCGTCATTTCGCTGACTGGGAAGTCAAAGGAACGGGGTTCCCTAACCTCTCAAATTCGTGAAATGCGAAACCCCGATGTAAACTCCAATTCGGATTTTCGAATATCGGGACTTTGCAGTGACAAGAACACTGAATAGCAGGAATGCCGATATCATGAAAGGATTTGAGCCGTCAGATCAAGGTTTGATGTGGATCGTTGATCCAACCCCATTTCAGGGTTTCGGATATCGGAAGTTGGAGTGTCGAAACACTTTGCAACAAGAATGTCGAAATCGCGATATGATCTGAGTTGTTGAATCAAGATCAGATCTGGACCGTCGAATCATAGGACAGGTGGCAAGCGATTGGAATTTCGTTGACTTGGAGTCAACGGAGCATGGTGTGGAAACTCACGAGATACGAGATCGCGATAAGATCTGGACTGTCGGATCTATGGAGATTTCAACCGTCAATCAAACTCGATGAACTTTATAAACTCGCGAAATATGAAACGCCTTTTGGCACAACCTGTGGTCACCACTGGTGGTCACGAGAAGGGAAGGAGTCAATTCAGATAAGCTCCATTTTGGAGTTTCGGGGATCAAGACATGGAGAGTAACAAAATCTTTACCACGGGGATCCTGAAATACCGAAATGCGAATTGGAAAAATAAACGCAAGATCACATGAAGTCAATCCAACAGTGCAGGGGATTTTGGGCATGATCGGAGGGCTAATGTTTCTCCTCCTAGTCTAACTGCTGGAAACCATTGATAATCTCTGCCAAAGGATTCGAAGAGATCTCTGTGTGATCGCTAGAGGACTTGAAGGGTCTCCAAGCTTCTTCCAATGAATGAAGACGATTCTTAGAGGGACTGGTAAGTGGATGAGTGTTGAAGTTTGTAACTGAAGAAGAAAGTATAAACTCGACTATGCCAGAGAAGATGAAGAGTCTCGACTGCCAGAGAGGCTGAGGAATCTTAGCATGACATCCAGTGATGTTGAACGTGTGGGCAAACTGCCAGAGAAGTTGAGAAGTCATAATGATGATTAGACAGAGCACTCACTGTGAAGAGAGGCAGAAGCATTGTGCATATGGCATGCACAGGGTGCACAGAAGCGATAAGAACACGGCACAAAGAAGTTATCAGGTGGTTGTTGTTGAGGTGAAGTAAAGCATGGGTGAGGAAGTAAAGAGGTGGTGCAGCAGCTGAAATGGATAGGAAACAAAAGGTGAATTGAATGGGAATGGCACACAGAGCACAAAAGGTAGAAGAACAGAATGGGCAATGGATGCATGCTGGAAGACGGTGAGGAAGACTGAGTAGCAAAATCTTGCAAAATAGTGATGAGACTGGTAATCTGTTATTGAACACTATATCACTATAATTGGTTTTAGTATTTCATATTTATATTATAGGGTGGTTGGGAGGTGCTAGGGAGGACTGTTGTCCTCAGAGGTTCAAGTGGGTGCTTGAACACAGGGAGTTGCAGCTTGCTTCTGGTTGCAGCCAGAGAAACCAGGGTGGCAGGGCGGTGCAAGGGAGAACAAGTGTTCTCTGTTATACAGGTTGGAGCTTGTGTAACTGGAAGTTGGTGCTTCCATCCAATGGGTGCTGGAACATTAGGGGAGTTGGTTCTTCCTTCTAGTGGGTGCTAGAGAAACAAGAGAGTCGGTGCTCTCAAACAAGTTGAAGCTTGTAAAACAGAGGTAGCAACCTCACATTGAGTTGGTGCTCAATTATAGATGATGTACAAATCTTAAAAGACTGCCTATCATTTCAAAGAAGAAGAGGTTTTCTCCCTTTGTGGGTTTCTTCGTGAAAATTTGTTTCTGTGTATATCTTATGTGTGACTGATGCTCATTAATTTTATTGTCCATATGCTATATAATGTTGATGATCACTTGAAGAAAGATTAAGAATGTATTAATATTGTTAATATTGTTTAAGCACAATAACAACTGATTCACCCCCCCTCTCAGTTGTCTTAGTAATTTGTATAATAACTAGCGGGTAAGAGAGAAGGTAAGACCTCGTCAGCCAGAGAACAAAGGGTATGTTATCTCCATATATATCATTCTGTTATTTTTAGACTTAGAGATTAAGTCGTTATCTATGGTGTTTCACACCCTAAATCCATTTCTGCATTCAAAAATACAATTTAAACAACATACAATTGTGATTTAGTGAAGATTTATGTTGTGTGAAGAAAAACATAGAACAATTAAACAACAACATAGCCTTTTAAGTATAGTTGTGGTGGGAATTTTTTATCATCTATTTAAATTTATATTTTTCCAAAAAATATCATTTATTTAAAACCAAGAAACATTTTCAAAAGTGATTATTAAGTCTAAAGATAAGAATCCTCATTCAAATATAATAATATTCCAAAGATAAGAATCTTCATTCAAAGAATTTCTAAGAATTCTCATTACACATAGACCTTCAACTATGTCGAGGTACCAACACCAGGGCTGAATTATTGGGAGTACTCTCCACCTAGCAACTAGATTAAACATTGAAGTACTTTAAATCTTTGGGGACTCCAAAATTATTATAGATTGGTTAAATAGCAGGAGAAAACTTCAAGTCATTTCTCTATTGAGATGGAAGAAAAGAATAGAGAAGATCAACTTCAATCATATATATCGAGAGCACAACAAAGAAGTTGATTTACTTTCAAAGTCTGCCCTCCAAAAACAAGCTGGTATAATCATATCTCTAGTACTTAGTTGTTTGTCTATCCTAAGAGAAAGAAGGTTGCTACATATAATGTTTCAATATAGAGACACTCAGAACTTTGGTATTTCTCCTTTATGTTTATCTTGATAGTCAGTATTGACTTTTGTGTTAGTACTATTTTGACCTTTCACACTTTTGAAAGAACAATATAAGCAGTAGATATTTTGACACTGATTTTTTTTTTGGATCTGTAACCTTGCTATGATAATCGAATTATATATTAATATAATAGAATAGAATATTAACTTCGAATGTAACAGAGGTGGAAATAGGAAGAAATAAATTCCTACTCCAAAATAAGGAGATATTATCCTTAAGAAAAGTAAAAAATCGATGTATCTACAAAGCTGCTACTACTACCATGTCAGAATATTGAACACATGGTCATGACTCGCCAAAGATTTACTGCACCGACCATTTTTAGCTGGCAGAATCTAATTGTGGTCTAAACTTTACATATACTCATAAACCCTGAGAAAGACCAGCGACGAGGCGAGAGGAGATCATCAGCTGTGGACTTACAGAGGAAATCCTCAGCTGTAGATTTACAGGACAACAAAATCCAAGATGGGCAGATCTTGCTGCTCAAAAGAAGGGCTCAACGGCGGAGCCTGGAGCAGAAAGGAGGATATGATTCTCTCCGAATACATTCGAATTCATGGTGACGGTGGATGGACAAATCTTTCTCAGAGAGCAGGTGAATCTCTACAAAGCTCTAATAGTAATCTATAAATGCAGACGTAAATTTGTATTGAGAGGTAAAATGAGTGGAGAGATTTTGTTTTGCAGGTCTTAAGCGGTGTGGAAAGAGTTGTAGATTGCGTTGGACGAACTATCTTTGCCCCGACATTAAACGCGGAAACATTTCCCCGGATGAGGACGAGCTCATCATTCGGATGCATCGCCTTCTTGGCAATAGGTACGTGGAAAATCACTGGACATGATTTATGGGATGCCTGCAGGTGGTCAACGATATCGGTTTGTGTTGTGTATGTATTGTATATATGTATGTGTTTGTGGGGGTTGCATGCAGGTGGTCGCTGATAGCAGGACGACTGCCTGGACGAACTGACAACGAAATCAAGAATTACTGGAACACTCGTCTGAGCAAGAAGCTACTGTCAATAGACGACTCTCAATCCAAATCGACTGCGTGAAATCTGGGGACAAGCTCAAAATCTCCTCCTCCCCCACCCAATCATGTGTTCAAAACCACCCCCGTCAAAATAACAACGGCGGTGAAATTCTCTGAAACGGTAGGACCAAAGCGTTGCAACGGTTATGGCAGTAGTAATTGCAGTTCAGCTGAAGCCTTCAAATTGTGTAATATTAAAGAAAATACAAATTCCATCCCACACGATGATTCAGAGCACATTGTCTTTGACATGAAAGATGTTAATCTCCTTGAAACAGAAGCTGGAAACTGTACCTCTGCTATTTGGAGTTTAGAGGAAGAGAGATCCCCACATTCCTATTATTTTGCAGTAGATACAGCTACTTTAGATGAAAGTTTGTCCGAATTGAACGTGCTATCGTCTCCAGACTAGAGGAAGAGAGATCCCCGCATTCCTATTATTTTGCTGTAGATACAGCTACTTTAGATGAAAGTTTGTCCGAATTGAACGTGCTATCGTCTCCAGACTGTAATCTGCTCTGCTCTGCATCCGGCAGTTCAACAGATTTTGAATTGGAAGAGTTCTACAGGGAACCAGCAACATTGGCCACAGGGATTAATGACGGTGTATTCACATAGCAAATAATTTTCTAATTAGTCATGGAACTGTTTTCGGGGCAATTATCTGAACGTGACCTTAAATTTAGTTATCTTCGATGTTTTTTTCTATTTTAAATTTTATGTTTGGTTCGAGATTCGCATTTATTTTTGGAACGTTGCTAAAAATTAGCAATACCAGAATCTAATAAGTGTCATAAGTTCTTTACCACTATGAATTGCTGTAGAATAGTGTCTGGAATAATCATTTTCTTGGACTTACAGGATACAAACTCCCTATGTAAAAATAATCATTTGAGTATATGCGTTGTGATCAAAGCAATATGCAAGGAATTAACAATTTTACAGTCGCTGATTATCAAGGAATGGATGAACTCTAGCATAGCCCGAAAGATGCAGATGACTTGATGATTTAGAAAAATCAAGTGCACAGCCACTGAGATTCCTACTGGATATGAGTGGGAAGAAAGGGCTACAGCTAAACTTGGCCTGGAATACCCTGCATAGATCCCATAGGAAACGTAATCGAATTAATATTTATTAGAAACAACATAAAAGCAAATTCAACTCTGTGGTTTAAATTGCACATATGGCTGAGCGGATTTCAGTTATAAGCTTTCTCTTAATCAAAGTGGAAATTCGGATAAAGAAAATTCAAGTCTGTTGGTTTAATTGGTTTAATTTACACATGTCTGAGAAGATTTCAGTTCTAAGATTTCTGTTAATCGAAGTGGAAATTCGGATAAAGTGTCGCCCAACTTACACTCTTTCTAATTTTCTTAATTATTCATGTGAAATTGATTCTTAGTTAGCTCACTCCACATTTGAGGAAGTAGGCCACCTTCTGGAAAAAAGAAAAAAATGGGCTTGAATTCAGTTAGATTTTTAGGGTAGTCTGAATTTAGTATGGATCAAAATTTTATGCATTTCAAAACTTTAACTAAGTTTTTGCTCCATTTTAAACCAACCCAAATACTCAAAAAATTAATCAAGATAACTCTCAAGAGAAGATTGCTGGCGAGTTACGCCACTCCAACATTCGAGGAATTGATGGAATATCGATTGTGGACGCATGGTGTAATGTTCTTTGCTCAAATACAGATTGGCCGTTGGCGTACATTAAAGGCCAACGAGTTGGCCCTTTGCCAGCTGTCCTTACGAGCAACCCCATAACCTGTCGGCGATCTCCCCGCGATCCTTGCTTATTAGTGATGAAACCTCCAACCATCCTTCTGCTGATTCGCTTCACCAAAATAGAGCCTGTGCGAAATTTACTTCAAGTCTTTGTTCAGAGATCTTTGTATCCAACAATGGCTTCTATGTTTAGAGATCTTTGTCTCTAACGATGGCTGCTATGCCTTTTTCCTCAATTTCTCAGTAAAATTCCGAGTCCTCTAGGCTTTAATATCTCTGTGAAATTCCGAGGGCAATTCCTCTAGGCTTCAATATCTCTGTGAAATTCCGAGGGCAATTCCTCTCCGCTTTAATAGGCAGAGAAAATGCTGTTAATGCCTAATATATAAATAGACAAAATTCTGTTMATGCCTAATATATAAATAGACAAAATTCTGTTCATGCCTAATATATGGATAAACCTAAATCCGTCTTCTTGCTGGAAGTTCATCACGAGGATTGGATGGCTCCGCTATAATTCACACAGATTCAAACTCTATTTTTCAAATCTGATTCACCATTCTATTTCTTGTGGATAGTTAGGACTGATAAAGTCATAGACAGAAGATAACATAAATGCAGGAAATTATAATGTGGCTTTGATGCCCTTCTCAATATTACAATGTGTTATATAGATTATAACAGGTAATCGATTCAAGCTGAAGACTAACTAGTGGTCTCACTGGACAGCTGGTGCTGGTGGACAACAAGAAGACAAGGAGATTAATAATCGCTAGACAACAAGAAGACAACAGCTGGTAGACAACAAGAAGACAAGGAGATTAAAAACAGTTGGTAGACAACTAGAAGATAAGGATATTAATAACAGGGAGATTATTCTAACACTCCCCTTAATGTTAGATGTGAGTACTTACAACATCCAAGTGTTCTCTCTGAAATTCAAATACAATTTTTTCACGTGCTTTAGTAAAAAATTTTGCTAGTTAATTTCTTGATTCACATTCACATAATTGAAGAGAAATATTTTCATTATTGACAAGTTCTTGGATCAAATAAATGAAAGTAAGTGTCAATGTATTTTTTTTAATTGTGAAATACATGATTATTTGAAAATGGGATGGTTGAGTTGTTATCACAGAAAATAGGAGTTGGCTCATTTTCTATATGTGAGATGATTTAAAAGTCTTCTCAGCCATATTGTTTGAGGATGTTGAAGTTGCAGCAACATTCTCTGCTCCTGCAAAGATATTACAACTATGAGTTATTTCTTTGATGCTCATGAAAACAAATTGGTAACCAGATGAAAAGTATAACCAAATGTGTTTTTCCTATCATCTAATCTGTGTGCAAAATCACTATTTGTTTACCATGCAAGTGAATAATTTTCAGAACTTGTGTACCACAAGCCAAAGTTAAGTATCCCTACTAAGGATTATTTTCCCTACTTTCTAGTGAGAATCCTTGGGGGATTCCACAAACTTGGAAACTTGGAAACTTGAAAAGTTGTAGTGTGATACATTAGACTACCTACCAACATCTTATATAAAGTTGAATCAGTTGTTGAGTGAAGATCTTGTTTGATCAATTTTGTTCCTAGTGCAATAGGAGTTTCTTCTAGCTTGCATTTATCCATTATAAATCTTTTTAGAATGTCTATAGAATACTTTTGGTAACAAACAAAAATACCATGAGCAGATTGGTCAACTTCAATTGCCAAAAAATATTCATGAGTCCAATACTAATCACGTCAAACTCAGTTTTCATGGAAATTTTAAATTCTCCTAACATCATATTACTTGTATAAATCATGTCATCAACATAAAGGTAAACAACGAGAATTTTACCTTCATGATCTGATTTTGTATACAGTGTTGGCCCATTATTGTTCCTAGTGAATCCATCAAGTAAGAGTCAATTCGACTGTACCAAGCTCTTGGAGCTTGTTTCAACTCATACAATTATTTTTTCAACTTATACACTTTGTCCTCTTTTCCTTTGACTTAAAAACCAGGTCGCAGATCCACATATATTTCTTCTTGTAGAATGTCATTCAAGAAGAATGCCTTTACATGTAACTCGTAGACTCACCATTTATTTTGAACTATTGTACCTAAAATGGTCCTTATTGTATCTAATCTTGCTACAGGAGAAAATGTTCCACCATAGTCTATGACAGATTGCTGAGAAAACCTTTGGAAACCATTGTTTCCTTATGCTTCTCTATATTCCTTTTTCATTTAGCTTTGTTTTGTATACCCACTTGACACCTATGTTGGATTTGTCTTCTGACATATCAACAAGATCCCAAGTCATGTTCCTTTCTATGACTTCAATTTCTTCAATCCTGGCTTCTACCTAATGTTTCTCTTTCACTGCTTCTTCAAAGAAGATTTGTCGACATGATATAAATGCAAAATGACCTCATCGTTACTCATAAACTTCCCTTATCCTTATTGTTCACTGATTTTATGCTAAAGAGGATGATTCACTGCTAGAAGAATAACCATTTCCAGAGTGTTTCAACTATCTCTGTATCTATAATCTTGACAGTCTTGGTGGATGTGCTTGTTGTTCTGAACTTTTCATTTGCTCATCAATCTGATGCAATGGATTTTCACTATCCAATGTCTCGTTTTCTTGCTCATTTCATAATTTATTCTCAAGGAATTTGACATACCTGCTCACCAAAACTTTCTTGGTGACTGGATTATAAACTCTGTAGGATTTTGATTGTTCACTATATTCTATGAAGATGCATTTTTCACTCTTGTTGTCAAGTTTCTTTTTCATCTCTTCAAGTATACATGAAAAAGAAATGCACTCGAAAATTCTAAAGTGAAACACATTTAGTTTAGTTCCACTCCATGCCTCTTGAAGTACTTTATTCTTGACACGTGTTGTTGGATAGATCTTTAGAATGTATATTGAACAGACAACCGCTTCAACCCAATAATCATTGGAAAAATTATTTTCTCTAAGAATACTTTTGGTCATGATCACGATAGTTTTTTTTTTTTCAGCCACAACCACTCACAACCACTCCATTCTACTATAGAGTATATCTGGTTGTTGTTTGCATTATGATTCCTTGCTTTCTACAAAACTATGATAAATATATTGAGTTGTATTCTCCTCCTCCATTTGATCTAAGCACCTTCACATACTTTCCACTTTGTTTTTCTACTTCAACTTTGAATTATTTAAATTTTGAGAAGGTATCATAATTATTTTTAAGAAAATAAATCCATATTTTCCTGCTAAAATCATCAATAAAGATTAGAAAGTAAAAAATACCACCAATTGATTAGGTTTGCATTGTTCCACAAAGTTCTCTGTGAACCAATTCTAGATGTTATTTTTCTCTATTTTAGGATGTTGGAAAGTTGTCTCTCTTATGCTTTTCAAGTATACAACTTTCACATGGACTGTCATGTTCATTTAAAACAAGAATACATTTGATATTCGCAACTGACCAATAATTCTCATGATTTGAATACCTTTGACCATTGCATGTTTTTTAAGAAGACTTATACTTTTAAAAGGAAGATCACTAAACCTAACATGCCATAAGATAATCTCATCTATGTTTGAGACATTTTGAGCATATGATTGGGACAAATTGGCACTTCTCAAATTTAATGAAAACATCATATTCTTAATCATTTGGATTTTTGCAATAACTTTCCTACTTGGTGATTTATCCAAAATTAAACATATTAAAACATGGAATAAAACATGATAACCATGTTCCATCAATTGTCCTACACTTATTAGACTGTATTTCAGGTTTAGTACATATTAGACATCATGTATGTTTTTCTTTTGATCTTGTTTGTTTAAAACACATACAATCTCTTTTCCTATACATTTTACTTAAGAATCAGCACCAAGAGTTATCGCAGATTTACTAGAAGTATCCACTCTCATAGTGGTCGTACCTTTTGCAATAGTAACATTGAATTTTGGACTTGTCTATCCATTTTCTCCCTCTTCCTCTTTGATTCTATGAGTTCTGAGACTATTGTGGTTTTCCTGATTGATCTTTTCTGTGTATGTCTTCGGAATTATGATTAACTCTGCCTATTCCTCTTTGATTTATCCATTTGTTTCCCCTGCCTCTGCTGAAAGAAGATCTAGTTTACAATTCCCATCACTTCGATCATGAGATGGTAAACATTCTCTTCCTCAATCATCTTCAGAGTTTCAAATAGCGTTCTCAAAGTCTGAAGCTTGACTTTCTTTACTTTATCATTTCCCTGATAGGCAGATTTGAGAATGTCCCAAGCTTGTTTTCTTGTTTTTGCACCAGTTATTTTTTAGAAAAAGTAGTCATTTACTGAATTTCGAATCCAGTATTTGGCTTTGTTTTCTTTTTTTCTCTGTTCCGCAAACGTATTTCACAGTGCATTTGTCATGGCAGCCAGATCTGTTGTTGTTGGCTCTGTCAATCCATTCTCTACAAGTTCCTAGCACTCTTGTGCTTAAGGAAATATTTCATCCGCATGGACCAGAACTCGTAGTTCTTTCCAACCAGAACTAGCTCTTGGGTTGGTCCTGAATTGCTAGTGGAAGCCATTTAAAAAAAACAAATTTTAGAACTGTAATTTTAATGAAAGAACTTCAATCTTTGTGGGAAAGAAATTGTAGTTCTCGTTCTTGGAATCACTCAAGGAAAATATCACCACTGATATTGATATTGATATATATATATATATATATATATATATATATATATATAAGTTTTATCCCCCGCAAAAAACAAGCCACTCCATTTCACTATATATATCAGTTTTATCCCCCGCAAAAAACAAGCCACTCCATTTCACTCACACCATGATAAACTCACCACCATTTCAGATCTTTGCATAAATAAAAATGTGAAACAATTTCTTCGAATTTTGCGATACCTCGAATTGATGTGAGTTCAATGCTGATAAAGGGGAAGGTGAATTCGATCCCTAAACGAGCAATACCATTGCTTGCTTATAGAGGAATATTGCCCGTTTCTTATGATGTCAAAATGAATTTATAGTACCCTTCTACAACAAAGATTCTTCACGCTGGAAGGAAGGAGTTGTCCACTGGGAGTCGGTGCGCATGAATTTTCTCTATGAACTGTGGCCGATTGTATGAATATCGTTCTTCGATCTATGTTTGAGTTAAAGAGACATATACACTCGATTCAAACATTCAGAGAGTTGTAGAGCTTCTCTGCTACATTTGGTCACCAATGTGGTGATTGGCTCTGCTTTGGGGTGTCAATGTGATTAGCAAATTATTTCTCGCATACACCTCCTAGCCTCAACGGGAATAAAAAACCATTCAATAGACTCTATTCTATGGTACTTAGTTATCTGTTCCCAAAACAACCGAAACAAAAAACTATCGTGCGTCTTTTTTTTATTTATTTAAAATTCTATTGCCACTTATTTTTTTTTTTTGGGNGGGAGGGGATTTTGAAAACCACTAGAGGGGTCCTGTAAACCAGTTTTAAAGCCACATCAACACTTTATAGAACCATGGTTTTAAATTTCGGGGAGGGGGGGGTGTCCGACTTTTAAAATGTGTGGGTTGTTTCACTATGCAAAATCGATTTTAATCGTCGATCTGATAAAACTTTGTCCTTTGATTTTATCATCACCGTCGATGGATCAAATTATCTCTACCATCACATGGCATATTCCTAATTAATTTTGTTGCTTCCATGGCCAGTGATTACATGACTCCTTTTTTAACAGTGATCTAGTGGCTTCAATCTTCTCTTGGATCGGACTGGTCTGGTTCTTCCCTCTTTTCCCGGATCAACTATATTTCTCTCCACTCCATGAAGAATCTTACATATCCTGCTCTGATACCATGATAAAGTCAGAGGAAAAACAGAACTTGAATACATGAAATTATAATGGGGCTTCGACACCCTTCTCAATATCACAATTTGTTATATAGATTACAACAGGTAATGGATCCAAACATAATCTAGTAAATAACTGAAGACTAACTAGTATCTCACTACGACTAACTAGAGTTTCACTGGACAACTGGCAGATGACAAGAAGACAAGGATATTAATAACAGGGATATTACTCTAACAAGGACCAATGCTAGCGACCAATGCCACTACACTCTTTGCAATTATTAAACAATAAATCTGTCGAAGCTGAGAACAAATATTTATTGTGCATGAATGGCTTAGCATATACGAAAGTGTTCAATTTGTGGATAGTTAGGACCAATGCTAGCCACCAATGCCACTACACTCTTTGCAATTATTAAACCATGAATCTATCAAAGTTGAGACAAAAGCTTTATTGTGCATGCATGGGTTAGCATATAAGAAAGTGTCTATCTCTATCTGCTATGTTCGGGTTATTGGCTTATGGTGCCCAAGGCCAATACTCAACAATGAAGCCAACCTACACAATTAGCTTAAACATGCTTTGTACTGAAAAATTCAGAGGATACCTATAGGTACATTTCTTCTTGTAGTTTGTTAAAAATTCTAGCCTAATTATTAATAATATGCATGGTCATAAGTGATGCCAGAACCACTGTCCAACAATGGATTCAAATGCATTATGTTATATGCCATTTTCCCTTCACTGATGCTGAGTTGATGCTGAGTTTATTGAATGGAAAGTCTTTAACAAATTCTTATCAATAAAGTACTACTACCTTGCTATAGGAATGGGGGAAACATTCCAGCCTTCTTACCAAGGCTTTTTTTCATATACTATATAGTCCAATCAAAATGATGCATAAAGTAGTAAAAAAATAGTGTTTATGAGATAATTATAATTTTTGTAGTTACTCCCATGATGCAGTCGGCTTGAGGAGAAGGTAGAATGCCTAAATAGATAACATGTTTTGAGCAAATTTACCATACTGCATCGCATGAAAGGAAACACATATGCCAATGAGTTTCTTCAAGATATTCCCATACATATTTGAAGCATAAGAGGACAAAATTGATCGGAATGAGGATATATATATATATATATATATATATATATATATATATATAGTATCACTTGAATATTCCTTGTAAGGTACAAATTACAAATAGTTTCATTGCCCTAGTTCCCATACCATTCTTAACAAACACTCACACTCCCACTAACCATTGTGTATGGTCATTCCACGATTGTGTATGGCTTCCAACCTCTCCCACAATACATCTACTATCACACATGCTCCATTTCATGCCATGTATAATCATGGGAAAATATATTGGGAAATGTGAGGCATTTGAAAAATGAATCGACTTCCTTAGATGCCACACAACCTCCATCAAACAATTAGTTGCATATAGTCATGTGAAAATATATTGGGCAACGCGCAACCTTTGAACAGTGAATTGGATTTCCCCATATGACAAACAAACTCCCTCAAACAATTATTTGCGGACTAATCCCTTATACAATAAAATTCCATTCTTCATTGACATATTAGCAATTCATGTAAATGTGCAATAGTTACTTAAAATCCACCTTAGATCTTCAATTTAAGAGTGAATCAAAATGTGGGTAATATAGTTTTTGGTGTTCTTCACTTGCATATGGAGAATGGATTATCGTACCATTGAAATGAATAGGAAACAATTAATTACAAAAATTGACACAACATAGAAATATTCATACACAATGATACAGTGTTTACCCTGGAAATCCCAAATAGGAAAAGTGGCATTGAATGGTTTCTCAACTTTCGTCTCATTAGTTTCTATTTACAATGTTGTTCATGGCACTTTGGCCATTCCACAATATACGCAACTTCTTATACTTCACAATCTCTCATCTTGGCCAAAAGGACCTTGAGAGTGAAAGTATAGAAAAAATAGAGAGATCTTAGGCTATGGGAAGGCCAATAGCCCTACCTTTCATTTATGATTTCTCAACCTTTTGTGTCATATTATTATTTTTTGTTTTCATTTATTTATCCTCTTTTTTATTTTTTCACATTTACATTTCCTTTCATAGTTTATCTAACCTTCATTAATAGTGGAATTCCCTTGTAGGAATTGAATATTATAATCATTTCCTTGTTTGGATCCATTTTAGATTACACCTTCCCATGGAAAGGATTTTTGGTCTCCAAAATATTAGAGGAAGCCAATTTGGATCAATGTGTCTTTGGAACACAACTTTTAATCAAGCTCTCACTCTGGCTCATGGCTTTGGCTTTGGCTATGGCTCTAGCTCTTTTTCTTGGCTCACTTTTTCCCACAATATAGAACTCTTATCAATAACTCTAAACTCTGATAAAACTCCATATCTAGATTTTGTAATCAACATTGATTCCTATCTTTCTCCGACTTGGATATCGTCCATCCTTATAGTGAATAAACCCAAGGTCTATTTGTTTAGTGATATCCTGGATGGTATGCCACAACATAGGAATTTTGCAAGATGTTGTATGGATATTTTCTTCTATGAGGACCAATGTCTAAGTAGCATGGAAACAACTTTGCAAGTGCTTACAAGTACTCTATCTCTACAACAATGTCATTTGGACGAGAACCTTTGTGTGCAATCACAATTAATCACCTAATGCTCTATTTGATTTGGCAATTGTCATGGGGTTCTTAAAAAAACCTAAGGTCATTGACCTCCATGCATCAATCTCTAGTGCATATCAAAGAAGGGGTTCTTCTTATAAAATACTAAAAAAAACAATTGGAGTGTGGCTTCCCTTGAAATCAATCTATTCTCCATGTTGTTGGTGTCACTTGTTATCACCATAACAAATTTCTGTGGTAGATCTGGTTTTCAAAACATGGCGAGGTGTTAAACCAATGTGGTGGCGTGATAAACTGGAGGACATGGCTAGATATAGTGGGAGGATATTAAAGCTAGCAGAAATGCAGAGTTGATGGGACCCAATGGTTTATAGATTGCGGATGATACAGATCAACTTTCATGGATCGTTACGGGGAGAGAACTTGCGCAGAGGATATTTCTCGAAAGCAGGCTGAAAATTAAACCATGGTTTCGGGTCAAGACCACATGGCACCATAGGGTTCATTTCACGGCAATAAGCGGGTTGCCCCAAACCATTTACCCTCACCCCCGAAATCGAAAAAGTATATAAGGGGGGGGGGGGGGGGGGGCACTCACCATTATTTTATGATTTTTCAAATTATCGGAATGTTGGAAGATTGGCGCAAACACCCCATCCAAACTGAAGCTCAACAGTACGCCAAACTCATGCATTTTCCACTCATTCACATTGGAAGGAGATAGTGCGGTTGGGCAAAACAAAGTACAATTTTCTAGGAACCAACAGGTAGCGCCCAAGTGTCACCAAAATGGAAGATCAGATAGAGGACCAAAGAGGGACAAATGGAAATAGGAGAAGTTGAAGATTCAGAAGGATCGATTGTTGGTTCATAAAACGTTTTTTATTAATCATTGTAATCAATTCCCATACCGAAACTATCATGTTGTAATTATTATAGTCAGTTTTAGAAGCTGAAATGTTTCAGTTCAGATATTATAATCAGTTTCTAATTGAAAGGAACTCGAATTGTATAAATATGAGAAGTTTGAATGTATTAATGTTGGCAGAAGTGCAAGGGCACCTTTTAGTTGTTCTAAACTCAATTATAATTTTATGGAGTTGAATTGAATACATATGCAGAATATTTTGAAGTCTCTATGAAACGATTCTAATGGTGGTGATATGAGTTTTGTCTCCTCTCCTTGTATGTATTTCATGTGTTATTTAATTTCATTTTCACTTTATTTTGTTTAAATTGGATAGTCAAAAGCTCATAATTCATCTCGCGATGCTCTCAGCTTAAGCAATTTAAACTATGTGAAATTCTTCATAACTAATTCAGAATTCATTTCATTAATTCTCTGAGACAGTTACTTGTTTCATTTTCATCTTACACTATGTAAACTACAATTTATAACTCAGATTCATCGCCTCACTTAGACTTTATCCTCTTGAGAGTTCTATAGGCCAGTCATTGTTTTCATTCAATTTCAGAATTTTGACTCCATAGCCATAAGTGTCTCTCCCCTTCATTTCCAACAAATTTATAAAAAAAACCCAAAACAAACTAAATCTAGCCATTGATTTCCAAAGAAACATCAAGTGACATGAGAGAGCCCTCTCTGAGCTGAGTAGGCTAGTACCCAGCTCTAAATTTGGTTTGTAGGTTACCTCTATTGTTTGTTTATAATCCGATCAAATTTACAGAGTGATAATATTCTGGCGCTGTTGTCGTGGATCGAAAGTGAAATATTCCCTAGGAAAAGAATGGCTTAAAGCTTCGAAGTTGATTCTTGAGGGTGACAGTGAATCAAACACCTTATTGGCTGAGGCTACTTTTACCCTGGTGACTCCATTACCAAGAGACCAGTAGCACCAAGTATTTTGAGCAAGAAATCCTGGCTCCCAAGAGAATTCACACCAGGAGAAACCCAAACCCAAAAGCTACAATCCCTATGTTTGATCCTGAGAATCTTGTACACAAAAGAAAAGAAAGGAAAATAAGCCCAGATTTACGTTTAGACAGATATCTATCATTTCCCAAAGATGGAGTAACAAGCATTGAATATCTTGAGTTTAATGTGAAATTTGAGCAAACTCTATTCATAACTAAATTTGAATCTTGTTTGAATGAGGTCATTTTTGACGAGAAGAGGTTCCAAGATTTAATTTTAGCTACCTCTACCAAACCTCTTGTGATCCCCACTCAAAATCAATAGCCACTTAAAGTCCTCACAACAACCATGGTATCTAGGTTTTCCCCTCTTGTACTCCTTGCTTAGTTACATGATTTATGCCAGGAGTATAATCTAAGGATCAAATTTTACGATGTTGAAGGCAGTGTGTCAACCCAGAAACATCTAGACCAGTTCAATGATTTTATAGACTTAGAAGAAGTAGATTTTGAAGATGCGAAAATGAGGTTGTTTGCACAAAGTCTTGTAGGAGAAGTGAGAAAGTGGTTTAGAGCTCTCCCAAAAAATAGTATCATAAATTTTGAGGCCTTTGAAACCAATTTTCTTGCAAAGTGGGGCGAAAAGAAAAACTCCCTTTAGTTGTTGACTTAGTATAACAATATGACGAGGTCACCTAACAAAATAATGCAGGAGTTTTCAGCCAGATTTGTAAAGGTCTATAATATAATTCCTACTGAGGTAAACCCCCCCCCTAAAGTTTCCCAACTCAGATATGTTGATTCCTTTGAAAGTGATTTTTCTTTTTTGTTGAGGGAAAGAAGATCTACTTCATTAGATGAAATGATGAACGATGAAATAGAAGTGGAAGTGAACCTAATGGTCTCCGATAAGATAAAATTTGACTCTAATAGGGACATGAACAAAGTTCAAGATAAAGCACATCCTTCAACCTCACAAACATCAGAAGAAAGGTTTGAAATAATGATGAAAACTATGGATAAAAGGATGGAGAGAATGGATTTAGATAATAATCCTAACACTAGATAATAGGTTGATGTTCTACCCAGAAATCAGAGAAGACCAACAGTCCCACAAATCAGACAAAGAGATCAGAGAGATAAGATAAATCAGGGAAATCAGGTGTTATCACTGAAATTTCTTCCGCAACATTGCATGAAAATGGTTACTGGAATACAACATATCCAAACACTTATTAGTTCACCTGCAACACCAAAAATGCATTTCCAAGAGGCAAAAACTATACAACTGGTCAAAAAATTGACATGCGTTGAAACACTAAAGGAAGCGTGTGCACAGTGCACGGGCCAAAGAATCCCATAGAGTGCACAATGCTCCATATGCGTGACTGTGTACGAGAAAATCCACACACTCCTGTGAACGCCGAATTTATAGTTCTTGTCATCCCCTCACCCACTTCTGGACCAGATTCCAACTTGATTTGACCCTCAAATCCGAGATGAATCTGAATGGGGGGCTAGTCAAAGACCTAAGGCTTCCCTAAAGGGCCTCTTGTCCACACTAAAAACCAGTTGGATATTTCCTCAAAGACAATCTATAAATGGAGGCCATGTGTGCACTAAGAAGTTAATAATGTCATAGTATTGTTATGCTGCCTCTATCCTCCCTCAAGAAACCTCTTTTCTTCTTGGAGAATTCTAGGAACATCTCAATAAGCTATTCACCTCACCTCTTGAGGGAATAGTCTTGGATTTCTTCACCATATTCTTTCTAGTTTATCATTGTAAGAAGAGCTCTCAAATAGGGAACTCAAGAGCCCTCCCAAGGAGGAACAGGGGATCCGTAAGTCCTCCTTTCTCTACGATGTTTTCCAACTAATATAGTTATCCATTGGTGGTGTAATCATTGGTCATTTGGTTGATTGATTTTGGTTCAAAGTTTCTTATGCATTTTAGTTTTATTTCCTTAGTTATTTCTTTAGTCGTTTCTAGAATAGTTGTTTGTTTATTTCACGTTCTTGGATTGTTTAATTCATACGCTAACCTCTGTCTTGTGTAGAAGGCCCAACTATACTTGTAAGTGCCTTTGTTTTTCTCACCCAAGTGATGAAACGAACATAGCAGATTGGCGACCATACTGGGGAAAAGGTATCAATTTCCTCCCTATTTGGGTTGTTTGAGCACTTCTTTTTGACCCATTTTCCTTGTAGGGATCATAACCAGCCTAGCCTTACCTGTCAAGAGCTAATTTTTGATATAGAGGAGGAGAATTCCACTTAAAATCCCCCCCGACACGTATCAGAACGTGCGTGGGTGTTCCAACTTACAGACGCACATTTCGAGCATTGTGCGCCAACAAAAGTTCATTTCTCTATGCACTGTGTTCCAAAAGGTCCTCATTTCTCTGCTCGTATGTCTGAACTGTAACCTGCACATCTGTTCAGAATTCCAAAATTGTAATAGTTTTTGTGATATTATGAAGGCCCCTAGCGTTCAAAATATTACTTTTATGCAATTTGTAAATGAACCACACTTATATTCCCTTCCCACATGAAGGGTTAGTCAAAACATAGAAAATTAGGGGGTTAAAAATAACCATATTTCTCCTCTTTTGCTTTGAGCTGCCACATGGATGGTTTGTTTTGATTGTAAAAGTTAAGTTGAGATTCTTTTCTATCACATATAAAAACACTTGCATTGGGACCAGAAATCAAACTTTAATCATTGAGTATGCTCTTCTCTCGCACCATAGAGTGATCTTGAGAATCATAAAAGTGATTAAGGGGACATTTCATCTCCCTTAACAAAATATTTAGGAGAGGAAAAAGCCCCCGTAGGGCTCCTCTTAGTTTCTTTTCAAAACATATTAAATTTGTAAGGGCCCATACATGATCACATGTTGCAAAGTTAGGATAGTTTTTTTAAATTACTTTCTTAGTTTATATCACTAGGAGAGTTTAAAGATCAAAGTAACAGGCCCATACATGCCCACATGTTTGCAATCTAGGATAGTTTTTCAAAATCTTTCTTACATTAAATCACATTAGGGAGTTTAAAGGATTGGTAAGGACCCATATGTCCACATGCTATTTCTTTAGAGATTTTTAAATTCCTCAAGGTTGTACCAATGACATCTAGCAAGATAGGTAATCAGTATTTGTAAGGACCATAGGAAGTCCACATGCTGGAAATTGACACCTAACTTTTTAAAATTTGGCACATTTGTTCATTTTCTCACACACAAAGTGAGTGCTCACTCACATAATTTCATTTCGAATTGTGGAGGTTGAAGTAAGTTTCCTCCAAAGGGATTCTAAAATATCCTGCTATTTCTTGAAGAAATTATCCACACCCACTTAATTCCAATGAGATTGGTTCATACCCCCAATCTCTCAACCAACCACATCTAATTTTTTTTCTAAAAACTCACTAATGTTTCCTCCACATGAGGTGCCAAAAGAATTTTTTTAGTCTAGGTAGGATATTGGGGGTAGGCATCCAAATAATCCCCCACTATCTGGTTCTCACATCTTCAAACATTAGAACTTGACAAATAGGCAACTTTAAAATCCTCCAAGTCAAGTGTTCCTAACACCATACGGCAAGGAGATACTCGTGAAGGGTCGAAGGCTAAGGTCTGGTTGTTTTATGTGTTACCCCTTGAGTCACCCAACTCTTGGAAGGGATCCAACGCATGACCCATTTCTAAGGCCGAAAATCTAAATTCCTCACTTTGACTGAGATACCTAGTGGCCAAAATTTAGGACATCTACCCAGGTGGAAATTGTGGGATTCAATTGCACCTTGATCGGATTTTGTGTGGCTATTGGGAAATATCGCCAGCTCTTTCGAGATATGAACCCTCTACCCCTCATTATAACTAATTGTTTCATCCTTCACTAGTTCCTCTTCTGGTGGCTTCAGACCCCATTGCTGAGTAGTATTGGAAGGTCTGATGCTATTTGAGAGGAAGGACGTTATGTAGTTTTAGGACATGAGAATTTGTTTTCTTTTTTCTCCCACGCGGACAAAATCCACCTTCCCACATGTATGCTTCCTTTTAAGTGATTTATGTATTATGCTCATTTGATTACATGTGATTGTGAGATATATTGTGAAGGTCCAAATTATACAAGTCTATTGTTCATTTATTTCTCTCATCACCATTTGCACACATTCACTTGGCTAGTCGTACATCATAGGGGACCCACAGAATCCCCGTCGTTCGAAACGCTTGCAAAATCTCCCTCCAATCCTAGGAGGAGTTCCTAGTCTTTCCAACTCACCGGATCAACCCTCCCACACCCCTGTGAGTGCTATTATTTTGGGATTAGCTTTACTTGGTTCCACTTTACTTGGGTCCAATTCCCAAAGCCAACCATCCACTAGCTCTCCTTCACAAGGAGGCAGAGGACAAAATTCTTCTCAAGGGAGAGGTACAACCCCACCAAATCCCCCTCAAGGGTCAGGTATACAACTTGCTCACACCATGGCTGGAACTAATCCTCCACCGTCACCCCCCATGCCATATTTGGCGTCCCTCAATATCCCCTATTTTAGTAAACTCACGAATGACCCTATATTGCATGACCCCACATGGCCCAATATGCCTACCAAACTACCTTGACACATCCCCAAGTTTGAAGGAAAATCAGGGGAAGATCTCGCCAACCATGTCATGACCTTCCACTTATGGTACTCTTCAAAAAACATTATGGTTGACTCCATTCGTTTAAGGTTATTTTAATGCACACTCACAAGTCCATCAGCCAAAGGGTATGTCGATGAAAAATCAGGATCCCAAGTGACTTTTGAATCCTTGGCCAAAACATTTTTTACCTTCTTTCAACTACCAGTTCGTCATGACAATGTTCTAGAACTTCTCTCTGAGTGTAAACAATGTTCTAGAACTTCTCTCTGAGTGTAAACAATGTTCTAAAACCTTAGCCACGCATATCGCCAACCACATTCACGAATGGCGTCGGCAATGCAGTTTATGCAATGCAAAAACCACCAAAGAACAATGCCTCGATTGGTTTCTCAGATCACTCGTCTCTATCCTTGCCAAAGATGTGGCCTCCACCTTCCCCCAAACTGAAGAGGAAGCCATCAACAAGGCTCAACAATACGACCTCATTTATGCTCAGTCGGGTTACTTATACACAGTAATACCTAATGCACCGAGACCCGTACCATTTGGACATGACAAAATTGGGATGTCTCATGCGACAGATGGATTGATCGGTAACACAACACACCATAATCCTTACATACAAACACCACCCATGTATGGTACACCCAAATATCCGTCGATGTATGGAGGTCTATCTTACTACCCTCCTCCCCCTTACCAAAAACCATATCCTGTGCCCCCCCCTCCACGTCTGAGTGGACCCTTGTCGGCACCCATGATGCGCCTGTCTTCTCAACCAAGTTCATGTACCCCTTATACCTCAGCGTATAACATGGGTACTAGTGAAAGTGCTACGCCTTCCTATGAACCCTACAGATAATTTCCACACAATAATCCATATTTTCCATTCCTCGATCCTCCACAAGGACAACCATACGCTGGTGTTAACTTTGTTCATCCCTCTCCCATTCATCAATTTCAAAATTTTGAACAACTGAATACATAAAATCCATCCCATCAGCCAAATAATGCCAAAAAGAAAGGAAAAAACTGAAACAATAATAACACAGGACCAGGAGGAGTAACCCCCAACAAAACCAACCTGTTGGGGGGAACCAGAACCCCCTAGGGGACAATAAAAACAAATACCAAGGGAGGAACAACAACAACAACCTCTGGACAAAATTCCCTTGTGCTCTTTGCAGTGAGCATGGTCATTATACTCACTATTTCCCCTAAATTTTTGACTTCAAACGGATGAAAGATTCCATGAATGCACCACGTCCTCCAACGTCGCCTGCCCCTTAGTAGGCCCCACAAAAATATTTTCAACAACCACCCTCGATTGTATTGAAAAACCCTATTCCACACCAAGGTGTGATGAATACCCAACATGAGATGCATCCTGCCCCACCACATATGGGACAGTATCAAAACCCTAAAAATTCGGTGGATCACAATATCCTCCTAACTAGCGAAGAATAAATTCTTCTGCAAACACGCAATCGTCAATACAACACACCCCCTGAATCTACTCCCACCACTTCGAAAGTAGTTCCAACTACAACTAGAAAAACCTTGATGATTCCATGCCATAATATAGAACCTGCCATTTGTATCCCTCACATCCCTTTACAAAGGAATGTAAACAATCCTCAGGCGAGGGCGACAGAGAATTACAGTCTGGTCGATGACTTGGTGCAATCTCCTGCAGCCATGTCGGTATTGGAGGTCCTCCAAACCTATCCAAATAGATGAAAATCCTTACTATCCACCTTGGGGGTAGTTGACCTAGATGATACTAGATTCATCACATTTGATCTAAATTGTGGGGAACCTCCTCTCCCTGCTTTGGTAGCTTTCCAGATACCAGTCAAGATTTAGAACATCACGATTCATCGATGTATCATTGATGAAGGTGCATCCACATGCATCATGTCCAAAATTGTATGGAAGAAACTTGTCTCCCCTGAGCTAATACCATCCGCCATCACTTTGAGAGCTCATGATGGACGACCATCCTCTTCTAAAGGGATCTTTCAAAATGTCCCCATTGAACTCAGGGGAAAAACCATCCCTATCGACATTGAGGTTATTGATGCCCCGCTCGATTACAACATCTTGTTTGGATGTAGCTACATGTATGGTATGAAGGCATTGGCCTCTTCTGTATTTCGAATGATGATGTTCCCCCACAACGGGAAAATCATCACCATCGACCAAGTTTCACATTACCAGACTAACCACTCCTCCAACATCGACAACATCTTACCTCTTGTATGCACTAGTTCCGATGCATATCCACTCATGGATATGGGCCCTGGAATTTTCAAAGACCCATCCTTGTTGGGGGCGTACCATGGAGAACCACCGCTCATACACCCCTCTGCACAAGTGTGTTCCATATCTTCTAATGGAACTGAAACCGGGGATACCATTCCTCCCACTCAGACTTCTACACCCCTCGACGTACCATTAGTTGAAGAAATTTTGCCTCTGAAATTACCTAAAAACCCTATGACACCACTTATCCATTATTTCACCCTTCCCCAATGGAAAATCCCAGTTTGGTAAACCATCACCCAAGCCATTACTCAGATCCCCTTCTTCTACCCCCCACCAAGAATACAATATTTTCAGGTATCTGCAACGCTTACCCTTCCCAACATGGTGCTTGCCATTTTGGTATGGTATCTACACCCACCCACGATGGTTCCTCAACCATCCCTCCCTCCCCAATCAGATGGAATATCGATGCATATTCCATTACTAACTCCGGCCACACCACCGTCACCCCCAATCGACAACACCACCGCTATGGATGGGGGAAAAAAGAATAAGAAAGAGCCCACCGCTCCACTTCCTCCCCGAGTTCAACCTCCTTGTGCAATATGCGAAAGAGAGGGACACCCCACTAATCGGTGTCCCTCTCTTCCTGAGTCACGCAATTTGATCCAACTCCCTCGAGAAACCACATCGCTCATCACTTCACCAAGCACACCTAGTACCACCACAACATCCCCTACTATAGGCAGTAAAGGGTTGCGAACCAAATTCACATGTGCCATATGTTCATAGTATGGCCACTATACTCATCATTGCCTAGCTCTACCTTAGTTTCAACAGACGCTAACGATGGCACATCAAAGCTTTCAGAAAGAGACATATCCACCAACCCCTTCGGGTACCCATGTCACTAACATCAATTATGTCTCGACCTCATTCACCGAATGGATGAGATTCCCTTGATCTCTCTATGACTCACTTGATCATTTCACATACCAGTGTCCTTCGATCATTGAATATAGGTGTCATTAAATGAACCTTATTCAAAATCCTTCGACCACCTCACCTCCTATGATACAAGTGATCCCCCCTATCCCTTATCTAGATACTGCTCACATCACCTCCCCTGAACCTGAGTCACTTCACACCCTTCCATGGTTCATGGATAGACTATCTGAGGATTTTTCCCCAAATCCTCCCAATTCCCCAGTTCATTTCCCCTAGGAAATCTTACCCCCGACCACAGTTTACAACCCACAGTGTCTAGACATTTGGTTTATGTAAATCATGCCATCATACCATAGTTTTGATACCCCCTCTACGTCTTCACCCCCTGAATACAATCACATGGTGACAGTCACCAATGTTACTTCCCCATATACCCTGTATTATCGCATTTTCCACTGCGACGAAGATATCCTGGAGGAACTAACTACCCCCCATTTCCCATGGAATGCGCTCCATCACAAAGTGCTTTTTCTCTCACAGGAAGCCTTTGAACCTCCTAGCCAAGCCTCCAAAGGTGTAATCTAAACTAAGGATATTATTCCATCAGGGAATATACACTGGTTCAACAACCCTATCCCTGCCCCCGATGCTTTTGAGGAAGGTAACTTGGCCAACATTTCCCCCACTGTAAAAATCAACATTTCCATCAAAACAAGAATCATAGAGGAAATCACCATCATCGCCAAATGATCCCCTGAGGAACTCACATCTTACAGAGCTCTCTTTCAGGAATACCAAGATATTTTTTCCTGGTCTTATACAGAGATGCCTGACCTCGATCCTTCTATCATCAAACATCGCATCAACATATGGACTGATGTCGCCCTAGTACATCAAAAGAAACACCCACTTCACCCATCCAAAGCCATGACTATCAAAGCCAAAATTGACAAATTACATGCTACCGGATTCATATACCCCATCATGTATACCTCATGGGTCTCCAACCCCGTCCCTGCTAACAAAAAACATGGCACTATTCACATCTGCACCGACTTTCGGGGATCTAAACCATGCTTGCCCCAAAGACAACTTCCCAACCCTTTCATCGACCAAATTATCGATGACTGTGCCAACCACGAGGCCTTTTCCTTGATGGATGGGTTCTCCGGCTACAATCAAATCCAAATCCATCCAGCAAATCAGTATAAAACTGCATTTACCACCCCATGGGGTACTTTATCTTATCATGTCATTCCTTTTGGACTAAAAAACGCAGGTCTACATTCCAACGAGCCGTGACTTATGTTTTCCATGATCTCGCTCGCATCATTCTCGCTTACTTGGATGACCTCACCGCTCGGTCCAAGAAACGATCTCAACATCTAGATGACTTACGAGTTGTCTTTCAACAATGTCTCCACTACAATATCCGCTTGAACCCCCTCAATTGTGTATTTTTCATCACCGCCAGACACCTCCTTGGGTTCATCATCTCCCAACACGACATCATAGTGGACCCCCTCAAGGTCCAAGCTATCACATAAATTCCACCACCTAGGAATTTGTGCCAACTGCAGAGCCTATAGGGAAAAACAAACTTTTTACGATCCTTTGTCCCAGATTACGCCACTCTTGTGCATGGTTTCCTTTGCTTATTGCGTCATGATATCCCATTTTGATGGGATGAACATGCTCAAACTTATTTTGATTATTTAAAAGTGGTGCTCTCCAATGCCCCTTTGATTAGTCCTCCTAACTACAATGGTGACTACATCCTCTACTTATCGACATCAACCGTATCAGTAGCAGGATTTCTCGTCCAACTAGGGGATGATGGCCACAAACATGTTATTTACTATATCAATAAAAACCTTTCAGGACCATCGCTGAAGTACAATCATGAGGAGAAACTTGCCCTCGCAATTGTCCTCATAGTTCAGAAACTATGTCATTATATCTTGCTTCACACTACCAAAGTCACGGTAGATTCCTACCCCATGCAATACTTGCTTATTCGACGACAAATTAATGGTAAATTTTCCCGATGGATCGTCATCCTTCAGGAATACGACTTAGAGTTTTCAAATTCCAAAATAAAGAAATCACTTGTTATCACTGAACTCATCACAATGTTTCCCTCATATGCTACAAGTTCACCTGTCAATATGGATTTTCCCGATGAACACCTCTTCTACATCGACTCGGATGACCCCTGGTATGGTGACCTTCTCATCTACCTTCGGACAAAGAAGTTTGGGTCCCATCTCTCTCAATACGATCTTCGAAGCATTCACCATCAAGCCCCTTGATACCTCCTCATCGGTGACATTTTGTATCTACGTGGGGTTGACACCATACTCCGTCGATGTTTGACCATCGACGAAGTAGACAAAGTCTTGAACGACTTCCATAGTGGTTCTTGCAGTGGCCACCTTTCAGGGATGTCCACCACCCAAAAAATCATTCGAGTTAGATACTTCTGGCCCATATTGTTTCATGACTGCATCCACACTGTCAAGCGATGAGACAAATGCTATCTTTATGCAAAAAAATCACGAGCGCCACCCGCTCTTCTACATCCAGTCATCACTATTGGCCCCTTCTACAAATGGGGCATAGGCTTCATGACTTGCAATCCTCCATCTAGTAATGGAAACAAATACATCATTGTGGTATTAGATTACTTTACCAAATGGGCTGAAGCCATGCCTACATTCAACAACATCGTTGACACGACAACACATTTGTCTTCAACCATGTCATTTCTCTTTTCAAAGTTCCACTACAGTTAGTCTCTGATCACAGTAAACACTTTGAGAATGACATCTTCATTGAACTCTCCTAAAGGTTAGGATTCTCCCATGAGTTTGCCTCCCCATACTACCCTCGTTCCAATGGATAGGTCGAGGATGTTAACAAAGTCCTCAAAACCATTTTACAACGCACTGTCAACAAACATAAGACCAACTGGCATCATATGTTGTTTTCAACATTATGGGCTTATTTCACAAAAGTCAAAACTGCCACCGGTTTTACACCGTTTCATCTTGTCCATGGGATTGAAGCCACCCTCCCCATCGAGTGCAAAATTCCCATGTTGCGCACCGCCATCTAGCTATTACCTGACACTGCTCCAATGGAGCATCGCTTGCTGAAATTAGAGTCGTTGGATGAAGATCATCGTTCTTCCTTACAGAACAATGAGGCAACTAAGAAACGATCGAAGGCCACCTTTTACCTCAATGTCAACCTTCGTTCATTTAACGAAGGAGATCTCATCCAAGCCTATAATATTGCTCATGATACCCTCCGTCATGGGAAATTCGAGTCATTATGGCATGGACCCTACATCATCCAACACTGCCTCACTAAAGGTGCATACATCCTGGCCTCTCCAGAAGGCTATCCTCTCAAAGAACCCTTCAACAGATTGTACCTAAAGAATTTTTACGCCTGAGCGTAGTCATTATACACTAGGATTTTTATCCATACACATTTTTAGGGTTTTAGTCTTAATTATTCACCTCCACTCCTCATCTCTGATCTACCATTCGTGTTATTGACAAATGTCTCCTCCATCGGCCTACCACATCGGTTACACTGAAGGATCTAGTCGTTGGACATAGAATATCACTTCAGCCACTTGGGCCCTCTACACCCCCTCATATGAACTACTCCACTCCAGTGGCATATGTTTGGGCTCAACAACCAACAACCAAGAAGAACACATAGCCAATCCAGTGATTTAAGATATTCATCTTGATCCAAACCCACACCCATTATTGAGAAAATAGTTACAAAAAGGTTAAGTTACCAGGCATCTTTGAGATATAGCCTAGGAGAGTTTCCTGGAGTGATAACACCTCCAAAATGAAAACCCTAGATTTGGATGATGGTGACATCCTGGGCCTTCTAGGGCCAACGTCTATAAGGAAGAGAAAGATCCCCCTGGGTCTAGGTCTGCGAGGGTGCCTCCAAAGGAAAAGTCCTTCTTTCTTCCTAGGGAAAATCTAGGATGTATTCTTCCCCATGGATGGGGTTACAACATCCATCTATGGGATTTAATCCCCCATGAAGGTTCAAGCTAGTCATTCCCTCACATGTACCTGTCCACTGGGCATGGTCCTGCAACAATGGCAAGTACGCCTTCCAGGGGTTCATAAGTTACATGGATCATAACATGTAAATCACATCCAATAATTAAATTACCCAAACATGTGCATCAAAAACCCTTTAACCCAGACAAATACTCAAAGACGTTATAGAATTTGACAATTTAGGTTAGAAGAAGGTCTCAGGGTGTCCTATTGGGCTAATATTCCTCACGTTTGGGGTGTTTCCCAGGTGGGAGCCAATATAGGTCATGTAAGTGTATGAGGTGGCAAGGGTAAGTGTTTGGGCATGGGGTGAAACAATAACAGGGAAATGTAAGTCTTACATGTGGGTGCCTTTGTAGAGGGTGAGTTGCACCTTATCATAGATGTTATTTTTTCATATCCCATTCATTTCATTTTACTTTTAACTTCATTTATTTTGATCTTTTTTATTTTGTGATTCAAGGAAATAGTTCAGGGACACTGTCTCGTCTTGATGACCAGAGGTGACAATGTTATCCACAAACATTTCACGTAGATGAGAAGGTTGGCTCATGATGAGACCCCCTTTCTCTTGTCTATGCCACCAAGAGTCACTATCTTGGTTTGCTGACCAGATAGGTTGTAGTGTCATACTACTACATGTCCATGGTCATAATAGGTCACTTCATGATGAGACCTCCTATCCACCAACTAGTACCTTGATTTTTTATTTATCCTATGGGTTCCCTTTTCTTACTGAGAAGATTTTTACTGCTTTCTCGGGAATCCCTGGGCGAAGAATCTAAAAGGTTTCAATATTGGCTCTTAATTCTTTTCAACTACTTTTACCCTTTGGGCCTTTAGCCCCTTCTTCCAACAAGGAAAGGTACAACCCCTCCTAGCATGGCCAATCCGAATTCCCAAACAAAGGTAGGGGGAGATGAGAGGAATAAAGATGGAAAGTGGTAAGTATGGAGGGAACAAACAAGGACCTTTGACAAACCCACCTAGTGGAAATCCATCCTAAAGGGAGATCAACTTACTAGGGAACCATGTCACCCTTCCAGGTATGAACAAGTCAAAGAGCATAATTTCCAAGAAAACGGTATGAAATGAAAGAGAATTCAATGAAACATATTCAAGTGCTTCAATAATCAGAGTGACACATACCATGATACCCAGACTCATTACCTCATGGAGAAAGACTTACTGCTACTTTAGGAACAAGATGGTGGGATGGATATTGTTGCTATTGATAAATGGACTGCATTGAAGAAAAGAGGGGCCCTCTGGGGCCATTCTCAAGTCATCCAGCTCTTGGTAATCCATGTTTATGACCTATGGGCCTTCAGATGTGAGCTCCTTAGTTGTCCCTAGGGTATGTGATAATAGGAACAACGAGTAAATATATTCCATTCATCGGAGTCCTTTGCACTCCAGGGAATTTATAGAATTAGGATCCTTTCCAACCATTGGATTCCTCAGAGGTGGATCGGAAGATCCTGGGTGTTGATTGGGGTTCTCAAGAATGAGGATTGTCAAGGATCTAGGATGTTGTCAATTGTTTGATCCTTCGGGGAGAGGTTTAGGAAAATATAGATGATTAGATCCAGACTGAAAGAAGGCATAAGAGTCTAATGTTCAGAGTAGGAAGTAGTAAAGAGACTCTAATGGGAAGACTCTAAGTTGTAATATTGTCCGTAGATTGGGTATATTCCAGGAGGAAATATCATCCGTTGGAGCTATGACGATCCCTCGCGACTAGGAGTCTAAAAGTGGGATTACGTCATGTCTATGTGGGATGCTAGCATAGCAACTAACATGTCCCTTAAGATGATGTGTGGTGTTAGTCGATTGACTCATGGGTCGATCACGGTCCTTGTTGGGAGATAAGGGCCTTAAAAAATTTGTTTGAACCTAGACTGTTGGACATAAAGGTTGAAATATATTAACCATTGAACGTAGAGGATCCAGTGAAGAACCCCATAGTTAGACATGGATGTGACTCTAAATTAACTAGAGTCATCGATCAATCATGGAAGAATTCAGAGTGATCATGATCGTCCATCACTGTGGGACATTTGGAGTAATTTGGTCCACTGTGAGGAAATTTTTTTGAAGGAAGGACTCTTAGGAGAAATCCCAATCGTCCATTGGAACCAGCTGAAATAAATCGTGATCATGGATCATGGTAGGTCCTTTGGGACGAGGTTAATTTGAAAGTGACATCATGCTGACACAAATGAAGTCACTCCACCAATACCCTAAGGAAAAGTGTCAGTCTCTGGATAGATGTGTCGAGTACATCCATGGTGACGTACATGTCATGTCATGTACATGTGGAAGTTCACTTGTCGAGCATTGGTGATGCCACCTATAGTGTCCATGTGGCATAGTGAAGGATTGACTAAGACATGGGGTGTGCCACGTATATTTCCAACATGTTTTGGAGGTGACAACTATCTCCCTAGGAGTGGCCCAACACTAAGGGTCGTATGAGAAAAGGTGGTTGGGAAAACATACATGTTGGTCACTATAATTGCTTATTTAATCTAAACAATCAAGTGCTACATAAATTGTCAACCCAGGGAAGTCTGTTTATTTCAAAGGTAACCACGCACTATATATGCTCAACTTCAAAAGCAACCTAGAGTTGTAGTAAAGAAAAGTATATTAATCACACTTGCCTTGAATGAACTGAAGTTCTAACTTGAATTCCAGAAAAGCAATCTACCTATTGCAGAGCTCAAAGTTTAAAGAAATGATTAATTGAAGAATCCTGGATTGCATTAAAATAACAACAAGATACTGCAACAGAAAAGACCAACTATTCTGTAACCAGAGAACAAGACCCTATTCCCAAAGCAGGAATCTTCAACACCTGTTTCCGAACATCATACTTCATGAACTCATTGCTTAACTGAAATAATTGACATGCATTTTGAAGGCTATCTATCTCCTCACAGAGAACAGGACCCTAATTCCTTCCCAAGCAGGAACCTTCAATACCAACCTCTGATTAGCACACTCATGAAAATAATTAAAGGTTAACTATTTCTAACAGAGAACATGACCCTAATTCCTTCCCAAGCAGGAACCTTCAGCACCAGCCTCTGATTAGCACACTCATGAAAATAATTAAAGGTTAACTATTTCTAA
>SNQJ01S0072250.1:36147-57746 GCA_010110895.2 Picea sitchensis
TCTTCCATGGGATCATTAACTTGATTTGTCCCATCATCTTCTTCCATGAGATCCTCATTTGCTTGGTCATGATGATGTTCCTCAGCTTGTACAACATCATTTCTACTAATACTTGGTGCAATATTCTGTGGAAAGTTAGAGGTAAACTCTAACTTTATAGTTACAAACAAACATGCAAAATTAGTGTATACTATAACAAACATTCAAACAATATATATACATATATATAATTTTATATAAAATTGACAAAATAAAAAAAAATAATAAATATATAGCTAATTACCATGGTACGATATTCATTCGATCCGCCATCAATGTGACCATATTTCCTACAATGTTTTGTAGTTGTTGCTATTGAAATTATTATGGGACATCTGAGGCAACATTTTTTACAAGGGAAATAACATCTACCATCACCCTTTCACTCGCTTTACTTTTTTCCCCACCTCTAACAACATTCTACGACATTTTTTCGCACAAAAATACCCTTTCGGAACCGTCGTTGTTATAGCAAGATTGTCGCAACATCTTCAAATCGTCAAATATTTGTAGGCCAATTTTAGGTCACAATCGTCGCACTTGCGACGATATTGACCTATATATATATATATTACAGCTATTTATTTTAGGTCATTTTCAACGGGGTAGATTTAGAAAAAAAAAAACTTTTTCTCTTGCATGTTGCGACGAAAGAGTACTTTCGTCGCAAGTGGTCGTCGCAAATTTTTCAATATGTAGTAGTGTGTAAGCCATGCAATATGTTGGTTACATAAGTGTATCCAAACTCACTTTTACAATATGAGAACTTGCATACATTACATGGATTCATTTCAAATTGTACACGTATATCTATCCATTCGACACAACATTCATAGAAAGTAGCCAATCGTTTTGTTCTAGCATTACCCAAGCACATCGACTCGTAGTAAAAAAACCAGTTTATTCATTAAAAAAACATACACATCCATGCCTAAAATTTACAGACTTGATCCATTCTCTTTATTCATTATGCAGAATGTATATATATACTTATCTGGGAACTGGAAAATACTAGCAATTGTTGAAGGGTGTACCACCCAACCATAGGCACAATTGGACCATCTATTTCTACAATTGGCCACCCCCTAGCCATAGTATGATTCCATGAGAGGTGTTTCTTATTTTGCTCAACAAACCACAAGGGTCGAAGGTCACTATCCTTCTCCCATAGGAACCTGACAACCCAATCTCCAATCCACCAAGAAATGGGGCCTGATGTGATTGCTCACTCAACCACTAAAACTTTTACAACCCCATTGTTATCACTAAAAAATAGTCCACAACATTACACACAATGGTTGAATAAAAATGTCAGTGCCAGCAAAAATTAGTCCACCTACAACACTAAAGTCCATCAAAAGGAAAAAAACTATACAATTGGGTCAAAAAATCAAAGTGCGCAAATTCACCAAAGGAAGCAGGTGCACACTCCACAAATTCACCAAAGGAAGCATGTGCATAGTGCGCAAATTCACCAAAGGAAGTGCGTGCACAGTGCGCAGTATGTGCAGGCCAACACGGCCCTCAGCATGCACTATGCGCAAAATGTGTGACTGTCTACGATAAAATCCACACACTTCTATGAACGATGCATTTATGGATCTTGTCGGCCCCACAACCACTTCTAGTCCAACCCTCAACACGATTTGACACTCATATATGAGCGAAATCTAGCTTGTGGGCTGGTCAAGGGCTAGAGGGTGCCCTAAAAGGTCTAGTTTTCACACTATGAACCAATTAGATTTTTCCATGAATGAATGTTATAAATAAGAGCCATGGGTGTGCTAAGAAACCAATATCTTCAAGGTATTGTTATGCTACAAAAATTCTTCCTTGAGAATCCTCTTTTCTCTTTGAAGCCTTCAAGCACCATTGCAATAGGCCATTCCACTCACCTCTCGAGGGAGTAGGCATTGTGTTTCTTCACCATTTGTCATTTCTTCCATTGTATGGAGAGAAGAGCTCTCAATTAGAGAACTCAAGAACCCTCCCAAGGAGGAAGAGGGGACTCATAAGTCCCTGCCTTTCTCTACGTTATTTATCCTACTAATCTATTGATCCATTGGTAGCATTATGTTGGTCATTGTTTGATTTTCATGGTTCTAAGTTTCTCAATATTTCTAACATTTATTTCTTAGTTGTTTTAGTTCTATTTATTTATTTTCATGTGTGTTTGGTTTGTCTAACCCACTCACAAACTTTTATCTTGTTTAGCAGGCTTATCTAAAGATGCAAGTGTTGTTGTTTTGCTCACCCAAGTGACAAAACCAACACAACATATTGGCGACCATACTGGGGATCGATATCAAATTCCTCCCTATTTGAGCCTTGAGAGCACTTCATTTTGATTGTTTTGACTTGCAGGTACCAAAACCGGCCTAGCCCAACCTGCCAAAGTCAAAATTCAGAGCTGAGGAAGGAGTATTTCACTTGGAAATTTCTCCCCCGACACGTGATAGGAAGTGCACGGCTTTTCAGGCCCACAGATGTGCACTTTACGTACTATGCACAAAATAGGCTTCATTACTCTGCACATTGTGTGCACCTATCAGAACTGTAACCCCCACATAAGCCCATTTTTTCAAAATTGTAAGGTTTTTTATGAATGGTTTGAGGCCCCCTAGCCTTCAGATTTTTATTTTCATGCACTTTGTAAGGAAACTACACTCTAATTAGATTCATTTCCCATAAGACATCTTAGCTAACATAGGCACTTAGGGGGTAAAAGAATCACTATTCTCCTCTTTTTCTTTGTTGCCACATGGATGGCTCATTTGGCTTGTAAAATTTTAAATTGAAGTTATTTATTTCATACATAATCACTTAAATTGGGACTAGAAGTTAATTTTGACCCTCAAGTATGCTCTTCCCCTGCACCCTAGTGTGATCTTGGGAATCAAAAATGTGGTTAAAAGGACATTTCATCTCCCTTGAAAAATCTTTAGGAGAGGACAAAGCCCCCCTAGGGTTCCTCTTAGTTTTTTGAAACCATCTTAAAGCTTTGTAAGGGCCCATACATGCCCACATGTTTGCAATCTTAGGATAGTTTCTTAAAATGCTTTCTTTAGTTTAGATCACAATCTAGGGAAGTTTAAAGATCAAAGTAACGGGCCCATAAATGCCCACATGCCTACAAATATAGGATAGTTTCAAAGCTTTCTTAGTATAGATAACATTTTAGGGAGTTTAAAGAATTTGTAAGGATCCATATGTCCATATTGCTAGTTCTTTAGGGCTTTAAATATTCCGCAAGGTTGTACCAAAGACACATAGTAAGCTATGTAAATAATATTTGTAAGGACCACATGAAGTCCACATGTTGCAATATCACACTTAACTTATTAAAATCTTTGCACACTTGTCACTTTCTTTCAAACAAAGCCACTCCTCACACACATAATTTCTATTAGAAAAGTGGAGGTCGAAGTAGGTTTTCTCCAAAGGAATTCTGAAAGATCTGACTAGTTCTTTTGAAATTATCCTAAATCAAACGAGGTTAGTCCATGACCCAAATCTCTCAGCCCACCACATCTAATTTTTTTCTAAAAACGCACTAAACTTCCTCCACAGGAGGTGCCAAAATAATTTTTTTAGTCTAGGTAGGATCTCGGAGGTAGGCATCCAAATCACCCCCCATTATCAAGTTCTCACATTTTCAAACAATATAAGTTGAGAAATATGGAAATTTCAAATCCTCTAAGTCAAGTGTTCCTATACCATAAGGCAGGGAGATACACATAAAGGGTCGAAGGTCGAGGTTCGGTTGTTCTGTGCATCCCTCCTTGAGTCACCCAACTCTTGTGAGGGCATCCAACCCATGACCCCTTTCCGAGGCCAAAAATCTAAATGTCGCACTTGGACCGAGGTACTTAGTGGCCAAAATTAGGATATCCAACCAGGTGGTGATTGTGGGCTGCAATCACACCTTGATCATATTTTGTGTGGCTATTAGGAAATATCGTCAGTTCTTTCGAGATATGCACCCTCTGCCCCTCATTATAACTGATTACTTCAACCTTCACTGGTTCCTCTTCCAGTGGCTTCAGACCCCACTATTGAGTGCTATTGGAAGGCCTAGTGCTATTTGAGAGGAAGGATGATACATCTTTTAGGACACAATCATATGTTTTTATTGTTCCCCCACACGAACAAAATCCACCCATCCACAAGCTTTTTTATTTATAGTTGATTTATGTATGATGTTCATTTGATTACATGCAATTGTGAGTTATACTATTTTATGAAGGTCAAAATTATACAAAATCTCTTTCTCGTTTATTTCTCTCTTGTCACCATTTTCACACATTCACTTTGCTAGCCAGAAACCATAGGGGACCCACATAATCCTCGTCATTCTAGACGCTTGCAGAATCTCCCTCCTATTCTAGGAAGAGTCCCTAGTCTTTCCAACTCACCGACTCAACCATCTCACACCCCCGTGAGTGCTACGGTTTTGGGATCAACTTTACTTGGTTCCACTTTTCTTGGGTCAAATTCCCATGGCCATACTTCCATTAGTTCTCATTCACAAGGAGGTAGGGGTCAAAGTTCTTCTCAAGGGAAAAGTACAACCCCACCAAATCGCTCTCAAGGGACATGTCCACTACCTACTCAAACAATGGCTAGAACTAATCCTCCGCCAAATATTCCTATGCCATACTTGTAATCCCTTAACATTCCTGATTTGACCAAACTCACAAATGATACCATTTTATATGACCCCACATGGCCCAATATTCCTACCAAACTACCTTCATGTATTTTGAATTTTGAAGGAAAACCAAGGGAAGAACCCGCCAACCATGTTATGACCTTCCACTTATGGTGCTCTTCCAACAGTATCATGGATGATTCCATCCACTTAAGGTTGTTTCAACAAACTCTCACTAGTTCCTCAGCCAAATGGTATGTGGACGAAAAATCAGGGTCCCATATGACCTTTGAATCATTGGCCAAGGCCTTTTTTTCATTTTTCCAACTACCAGTTTGTCATGATACTGGCTTATAACTTCACTCAGAGTTCAAACAAACCATTTTTATCCATATATCCTACCACATACATGAATGGCGTCTGCAACATAGTTTGTGTAAAGTGGAAACCACCAAAGAACAATGTATTGATTGGTTTCTTAAATCACTCATCTTTGGTATCGCCAAGGATGTAGAATCCACTTTTCCTCAATCAGAAGAGGAGGCCATCAGAAAATTCCAACAGTTTGACCTCATCTATGCCCAATCAGGTTACTTATACACAGTATTTCCTGATGCACCTAGACCCATACCATTTGGCCAGGACAAACCTGGGATGTCCCACGTTGTGGATGGGTTGATTGGTTCTATGACCCATCTCAACCCCTACGGCCACCCATCGCCCACTTAGGGGGCACCTCAATATCCGCAGCCATATGGAGGGATGTCTTATTACCCTCCTCCCACTCACCAATAGTCGTATCATGTTGCTCCCCCTCCACCCTTGGGTGGGCCCCCATCAGTACCCATGATGCACCTAGTCTCTCAACCAAGTATGAGTTCACCCTCAACCCCTAGATATAACCTCGACAATAGTGGAAGTGCTTCAACTTCCTACACTCCATATGGATCATCTCCACAAAACAATCCATATTTTCCATTTACTGGTCCTCCACAGTTGGTTTCTCCTCCACCAGAACAACCACATGTCGATGTTAACTTTGTTCAACCCTCCCCCATTCAACAACTTCAGAATTTTGAACAATTGAATACAGAAAATCTAGCCCATCTACCGAATAATGCCAAGAATAAAGTGAAAAACCAACACAATAACAACCCGGGACCATGAGGAAATAACCCCCAAAAAAACCATCCTTCTAGGGGAAACCAGAATCAAGGAAACCAAAACACACAAGGGGGCACCATTAACAATCAACCACGACAAGGGAAGAACAATAACCTTGGGATGAACTTCCCTTGCGCTCTATGTGGTGAGTATGGACATTATACACACCACTGCCCCCAAATTTTCGATTTCAAACGGATGAAAGAATCCATGAACGTGCAACATTGTCCAGCACCGCATGCCCCTCAACTGGCCCTACAATAGTGTTTTCAATCGCCAGCTCTGGTCGTTTTTCAAAACATGGTTCTTCCCATCCCTGTCTGGTATCTCCATCCACCTGCTATGGTTCCTACACCATCTCTCCCTCCTCAAGCAGAGGGATTACTGATGCAGATCCCATTCTAGTCTCCTTCCACACCATAGCCACCCCCAACTAGTAGAAACACCCCCACCACTGAGGGTAGATGAAAGAATAACAAGCCCACAACTCCACTTCCTCCCCGAGCTCAACCTCCTTGCGCACTATGCCAAAGAGAAGGACACCCCACTAATAGATTGATCTGGATTATTTTCGGCACGAAATGAGAGCGGAGATATAAAAAATAAATGTACAGATATATCTCAGATATCCAATAATATAACATAAATGTATCAAATATGCAACTATAAACACAAAGATACAATAATAAACAATTTTTTATTAATGAGAGAAAATTTACAAAGACTGTAAAAATATAGAGTGAAAGACTCGCTAGAATGGTAGCAACTTATCTCTAAGAATAGATGTGACGGCTACTCACATTCGAAAGAAGATGATTTTAAAATGAGGCTCCAAATTCCTTTTTAACATAAAGAAAATCCAAAACCCTAACCCCAGAAGATGAAAATCCAACAGTTTTGTGGACCCCGTTTTGGGTAGTTTGGTGTATCAACTTCCCGGGGGCGTAACTTTGGCGTACGATATTTGTTTGGGGAACATGATAGCTCCTTGGAAAGGTATCATCGAGGATATTCATTTAGGGGGATCAATAAGAGCATCCAGATATCATTGAGAAGCTCTATCACAAAAAACCCTTCATTTAGGCCCTCAAAATGGCCCCGAAAGTTAAAAACTGCTAAAAATAGTAAATTACCAAAATTGCCAGAAAACTATTTTGAGCCAGTTGGAAAAGATGGGTGGCCACTGATATACACATGGATAAATCCTCCCTCCTTAGGAAGAAATGGTATCCATTGCATTGAGTTCCCGAGGAAGAGGGAAAAGTGTTTGATGAATCTGCATCTTGATGAGCCTTGTTGGAGAAGTTGTGTTGCTTAGCTTGTTGAAAGTTGTCACGAACATGTGGCTGGAAGGGTTGGACATTTTTAACTAGTCTATCTACATGAGATTCTTGTGTGCAGAAGGAATATTTACACTTTGCTGCAATCTTGTCGACCTGCTTCTATTGGATAGAAGGTGCTTGGGACGAGGCTATAGTTGTTGTAGTATCCTTCTGTTCACCTTTTGAACAGATTGTGAAGAAGTTGAATTTTGTAGTATGAGATACTACCTTGCGGCACTATTTAGCTGGAATAGTAGTCGGAACTACCTCTGGTATTCTGTAGATATGACTCCCTAGAGAAAAAATGACACTGTGGGGTCGAGACTCATAAACAACATGGCTCTTCCACATATATGGTTGGCCTCACAGAACATCACAGAAATCCAGTGGAGCAACATCACATAATACCTCATCCTTTAAGGGTTGGATGTCGTATGAAAATCGACATTGTTCGCTGACACGAAGATCGTGTCCCTGGCGAAGCCACTCGATGTTGTATGGTTGCAGGTGTGGTGTTGTTGACAGTCCTAACTGTTTGATGACCTCTGCTGAGATGAGGTTCTTTTGGCTTCCTCTATCAACAATAAAATGCAGTGGGGTCCCCTTCACCCACATCTATGAAGGAAAAATACGCTCCCCCTCTTCAGGATCTGTTGGTTCTTCTGGTTGAATTGTTACGGTCACAACAATAGCAGTGGGGTATGCGTCGATGATTTTTCTTTTACCATTATTTTCATAATCAAATTTTGAATCAGGGTTCGGCTCCTTGCCTTTGATCTTGGCCACCAATGATTGTTTTGAGAGACATTCATCGGTGTTTTGCGAGGGGATTTTGTGGAAATCGCACCATTTTTCGATGTCCTTCTTTGTCTTCCTGTGTCCCTTATTTTCCTGTGGCTTGGACTGGTTTTTGGGAGACTATTTTTTAGGTCCATCTTTATCATACTTTGGTTATTGTGTATTTGTAGACCCAAACTCCCATTTGTTCTGGTGCTTAAATTTCTTCTCGATTTTAACAACATATCAATAAGCAGCACCGAGTGATGAGATGTCGAGAAAATAGGATTTCAATTTGGATGTATCTGTGTAGAGCCCCGCAGTATTTCAGAACCAAATGTCGTTTGGAGTCTTTGATACCCAGCTTGGTGCGCAAGGTATGGAAGGTATTGGTGAACTCTGGAACTTCTTGGCCCCTCTCTTGTCGCAGTGTGGTCCATCACATGTACTAGTCATCATAGTTGCCAACAAGGTAATATTGTTCCTTGACCGCATCCACAAAAAAATTCCAAGTCGGCTCAGCCCCATATATTCCAGACTCCTCTATGGAACTTTTCTCCCAGTAAGTTTGCCACCAATGTTTGACATGGGGGAGATATTTAAGGAGTGCGAAGGTGATATTTTCCCTGTCGGAAAAATTATGAACAGAGAAATAACCTTCTAACAGATTTAACCATTTTTCTAGGGCATCCGCATCTATCTAACCTTCAAATACAGGAATATAAAAATTAACATGTACCTTGAAAGGAGAGGTGATTCTATCGGCAGGCATTGAAGGATGTGGGAAAAATTCTCCATCATTTCGTCCCTCTGTAGCGTGAGAGCTTGCTCAAGAAACCGATTGATAGAATCATCTGCTCCATCATTTTTCTTTTCTTCCGCCATGGAGGGTTTCTTGGGAATGCGAGAGCAATTGTATTCAATAGAGACAAGATCTTGCTATACTCGGACCTCATCGGGGACATGCACTGAAAAAAATGATCAAGAGCAGCCTGCTCTGATACCACTAATCCAGATTATTTTCAACAGGAAATGAGAGTGGAGATATAATAAAGAAATGTACAAAGATATATCGGATATCCAATAATATAACATAAATGTATCAGATATCCAACCATAAACACAAAGATACACTAATACACAATTTTCTATTAATGAGAGAAAATGTACAAAGACTGTAAAAATATAGAGTGAAAGACTCGCTAGAATGGTGGCAGCTTATCTCTAAGAAGAGATGTGACGGCTACTCGCATTCACAAGAAGATGAATTTACAATGAGGCTCCAAATTCCTTTTTATCATAAAGAAAATCCAAAACCCTAACCCCGAAAGATGAAAAGCCAACAGTTTTGTGGACCCTGTTTTGGGTAGTTTGGTGTATCAACTTCCCAGGGGCATAACTTTGGCATACGATCTACGTTTGGGGTGCACGATAGCTCGTTGGAAATATATCGTAGAGAAGATTCATTTAGGGTGCTCAATTAGAGCCTTTGGATTTCATTGAGAAGCTCAATCCCAAAAAAAACCTTCATTTAGGCCCTCAAAATGGCCCCGGAAGTTAAAAACTGTTAAAAATAGTAAATTACCAAAATTGCCAGAAAATTGTTTTGAGCTAGTTGAAAAATGTGAGTGGCCACCGATATCCACATGGCTCACATATGTCCTAATCTTCTCGAGTTACGCAATATGATCCATCTCCCTAGAGAAACCACATTGCTCACCACTCCACCAAGTACATCCATTGCTACTATAGAGTCCTCAACCATATGCAATAAAGGGTTGTGAACCAAATTCGCTTGTACCATCTGTTCAAAATATGGACACAATACTCATCAGTGACTAGTTTTACCTCAATTTCTCCAGACGTTAGTCGTATGACGCCAAACATCTCGACCAGAGCCCTCTCAGCCACTCCCTATTGAGACTCACATTACTGACATTCGATATATTTCATCATCAGTCCCCGAGCGAATGAGGTACCCTCCACAGTATCGGGCCATTCACTTTATGTACAATGGTCCCTCGCACCCTGTACATGATATTCCATCTACGTCCTCACCACATGAGGACAATAACACTTACCCATTGACAGTTCCCCCTGTCACCTCCCAGGATCCCCTATATTCTCACATTTTTCACTGCGATGAAGATATCCTAGAGGAAATCACTACCCTCGATTGCCCATGGAATGTGCTCCATCATAGAGAACTTTTTCTTTCACAGAAGGCCTTTCACCCTCCTATCCAAGCCTCCATGTGCGCAATCGAAACCAAAGATTTTATTCCTTCGGGGCATATAAACTGGTTCAACAACCCTATCCCTACCTCAGATGCTTTTAAATAAGGAAACATGGCCAACATCTCCCCCACTGTCAAATTGGCATTTCCATTAAACTGAGAATCGTAGAAAAAATCACCATTTGTGTTGCATGATCCCCTAAAGAACTCATTGCTTACAAATATCTCTTTCAAGAATACCAGGATATTTTTGTGTGGTCATATACGAAGATGCCTGGCCTCGATCCTTCTATAGTTGAACATTGAATCGACACTTGGCCCGATGTCTCCCTTGCTCATCAAAAGAAACGCCCCCTTCACCAATCCAAAGTTGCGGCTATCAAAGCCAAAATTGACAAGTTACGCGTTGTCGGGTTCATTTACCCCATTGCATACACTTCATGGGTCTCCAAGCTCATCCCCGTTAAAAAAACACAGGGAATTATTCGTGTCAGCATAGACTTTCGCGATATCAACCATGCTTGTCCCAAAGACAACTTCCGAACCCCTTTCATCGATGATTGTGCTGACCATGAGGCAATGTCCTCTATGGATGGGTTCTCTAGCTACAATCAAATCCAAATCCATCAAACAGATCGGTACAAAACCGTTTTTACTACCCCTTGGGGTACCTTTGCTTATCGTGTCATGCCTTTTCGACTAAAAAACGTTGGTGCTACGGTTCAACGAGACATGACCTATGTTTTTCATGATCTTTCTCGCATCATCCTCGCTTATTTGGATGACATCACTGCTTGATCCAAAAATCAAACTCAGCATTTAGACAACTTACACATCGTTTTCCAATGATGTCTACAATACAATATACGCTTGAACCCCCTCATGACCGGACACCTCCTTGAGTTCATTGTCTCCCAACACGGCATCACGGTGGTCCCCCTCAAGGTCCAATCTATCATAGAAATTCCACCACCTCGAAATTTATGCCAACTGCAAATCCTACAAGGCAAAGCCAACTTTTTACATCGCTTTATCCCAGACTATGCCACTCGCACACATGGTTTCTCCACTTAATGGGTCATGATATCCAATTTCAATGGGACGAATATGCTCAAACATATTTTGATTATTTAAAAGTCGCCTTATCTAATGCCCCTTTGATTAGTCCCCCATACTATGATCGCGATTACATCCTCTACTTGTCAGCCTCAGTTGTCTCAGTAGCAAGATTCCTCGTCCAATTAGGGGATGATGGGCATGAACATGTCATTTACCGCATTATTAAAAACCTTTCAGGGCCACCCTTGAAGTATAATCATGATGCGAAACTCTCCTTAGCAGTTATCCTCGCAGTCCAAAAACTGTGACATTACATCCTGCTTCGAACTACCAAGGTCATAGCAGATTCCAACCCTATGCAATACTTGCTTAGTCGAAGGAAGATTAATGGAAAATTTTCCCGATGGATCATTATCCTCCAAGAATACGATCTAGAGTTCTATACTCCCAAAAGCAAGAAATCTCTCGTCCTCGTCAAAATCAATACGGATTTTCCTTCGAACACTCAAGATTCCCCCATCAAAGAGGATTTATGCGACGAACACCTCTTCTTCATCCCCTTCGATGACCCCTAGTACGGCGACCTCCTTGTCTACCTTTGCACACAGAAGTTTGGATCTCACCTCTCTCGAGATGATCATTGATGCATTCACCACCAAGCCCCCCTGATACCTCCTCATCAGAGACATTCTATATCGACGCGAGGTCGACACCATTCTTCGTCAGTGTCTTAACATCGACGAATTTGGCAGAGCCTTGAACGATTTCCACAATGATGCTTGCGGTGGTCACCTCTAAGGTATATCCACCGCCCAAAAAATCATTCGAGCAGGGTACTTCTAGCCCACTTTGTTTCATGACTGCATCCACTCTATCAAAAGATGCGACAAATGCCAGCTTTATGAAAACAAAGCATGAGCTCCACCAGCTCTTCTACACCTAGTCATCACAACCGACCCCTTCTGTAAATGGGGCATATACTTCATGACTTTCCATCCACCATCCGGTAATTTACACAAGTACATCGTTGTGGTAGTAGACTACTTTACCAAATGGGATGAATCCATGCCCACATTTAACAACACCGCTGACACAACAACGCATTTTTTCTTCAACCACGTATTTACCCGGTTCGGAGTCCCACTACAGTTATTCTCCGATCATGGTAAACACTTTGAGAATGAGATATTTGCATATCTCTCCTCACAGTTAGGCTTCACCCATGAGTTCGCCTCCCTGTACTACCCTCAATCCAATGGACAATTTGAGGTGGTCAACAAAGTCCTCAAAACCATGCTACAACGTACTATCAACAAACATAAGACCAACTGGCATCATATGTTTTTTTCCGCTTTATGGCCTTTAGGTGTAGCTAGAGGCAGCTGAGGAGTGGACCTCATGTGCCTTCCTCTGGAAGCCACAATTGAAATAGTAGGTCCACCACAGTGGAGTGGTCACAATGGAGTCGCTAGGTGCAAAGTAGCAATCTTCAAGGGCTCTGAAGCCTGATGCACCTTCAGTATCAGAGGCTCAATGTCGTTCAATCCTGGGGAAAATCTTCAACTTCGTTCCCGACAACGGCGCCATAAATGTTAGCGTCAAAAGTCACTTCTGGATTGTAGCAGGAGCAGAGCCCGACGCCCATCAGTTATATGTCAAAATTTGTTTAAAAAGGGGGTGATCGACTGGAAGTAAACTCAGTACAATATCGTTTTAACTCAGAATCTTGGACTAAGGCTATGCATGAACAGGTGAGGTCTTAATTTAACTTCAGATAGTGAGTTGTAATAAGGGTGAGTAGGAGGAAGACTTATGTGAGAGAGTGCAAAGGTTTGTTGTGAACATCAAGCTTCCAACAGCCCGAAGGGGAGGAATTTAAACACAAGAACTTCTTGTATTCAAATCATAAGAACATTAAAAGAAACCATAACAACGTTAACATAAAACATGTAAATAACATTGTCACAATGCTTCATGTGACTCAGTCAATCATGAACGCTTTCAACATCGGATGGAAACAAGATGGAAAAAGAAGTTGATTGTCATTAAACAAGAAATTTCACATGTAGATGCATAATGAGGGAAAACCAGTGCTTCATCAAAACTTTACAACTGGGAGCTTAGCTCTACCAATGATAGATACAAAATGGCAAAAATGCCTACATAAACTTGGAACTAGCTCAGATTCCCTGAAACACCATCATGTCAGGAGATCACTACTTGACATTGAGGAGATTTTATGTCAGTATGCGCATGCAGACATTGGGCAGACTGCCCATGCAGTCTTCTGATGGACGTGATCTTTGTCAGAAAGGACTGACAGTCACCTCGGCACTTGTCTTTTCTCGGCTTTCCATTTAAGGGAGGAGACGATGTCTCACCCACCTTCCACATTTGCATTAACTGATTCTCGGGATTTGGAAAGACTCTAGTCAACTCTACTCCTACAGGATGTGGCGGTCTCCCTTTGGTTGTTGTTGCTTTGTTGGGAAGCTACAAGGAGGCCATGTTCATTGACGTGGACGAGGATAACACGGGGCTCATGACACAAAATGGTTTAATGGGGNGATAGGTCGGGAAAATGATGAGTGGGGGATAGATGGAAGGATAGGACTGGCGGGCGGGCTTGGGAAGTAGGTGTTAGGATAGCGAGGGGCTCACATGAGAACTGGTTAATTATGGACCCCCCCCCCTACGTTAAAGGCAGAAGAGCAAGGGGGGTCTGGAATTGGACCTCAGCCATAGATCTGGGTGATTTAATCCCAGTCGTTCAAACTTGCGCGACACCATATCAGAAACCCCCCCTATGTTAAAGGTATAATGGCAGGGGGGTCTGGAATCGGACCTCGTCCATAGATTTGGGTGCATGGATCATGGTCGCCTAGATCTACGCCCACTTTAAATCATACGTGCCTGCTCACTAAACTTAGTACAAGTGGGTTTTTGACCCTCTTTTGTCATTTTTTCTACCAAAGGGCGCATTTGCTAGAAAACATACTCCTTACAACATTAGGTGCTCCATGGAGGATGGCACACCCCCTGCGGGCTGCCAAGAACTCCTTTTGCAGCTTCAGTGCCTTGTTGTTGGGAAACAGAGTCCCTTATTGAAACCAAACACAAACAGAAAACAATATTTACAAAAATAGAGGACTCGTCTAAGGCTCAAACAAAACATTTCTTCAGGAAATGCCCATTCATAGGACCATTAAAAACCTCCTCGCCTTCCAAATCCTACAACTTGTAGGTGTTGTTTAAAAATACTTCAGATATTTTGAAGGGCCCAATCCAGAGGGCTTCAAACTTGTCGTGTTTGCCTCTATCATGTCTGGGTGCATCCCATTTAAGTACCAGATCTCCCAACTGGAAATATTCTTTCATGACCTTCCTGCCAAAGGCCTGCTTGATCTTCTGTTGACGATCGTGAGCTCTGTCCATTACCTTCTCTCTGGTCTAATGCACTTCCATTAGTTGATAAATTCTTCTAATCATATGGTTTGGCTCCCCTTCATAGTCTTGAAAGAATTTGGCTACATGTAGTGCCAACTGAGTGGGAAACACAACTTTTGTCCTATAAACAAGCTAGAAAGGGTAGGTGCCTAAAGACCTCTTGGTTGTCACTCAATAAACCCACAGAGAAAATTTGAGCTTTGAATCACAGACCTTCTTATTATATTCCAACAATCTTTTAATGAGCTTGATCATGCTTTTATTTGAAGACTCTGCCAGTCCATTTCCTTGAGGATAATAGGGGGTGGAATGAATCATTGAAATCTCAAACTGCTCACAGAACTTAACTAGATGCTCAGATCTGAAAGAGGCAACATTATCAGTGACAATTTTGCTGGGGCAGCCAAACCTTGCTATGATGTCTTCCAGGAATCCAATGATTACTTTATGAGAAGCACTCCTAGTGGGGATAGCCTCTATCCATTTGGTGAAATAATACGTTGTAGTTAATATCCACCTGTTTTGACTACTTTAAGTAGGATGAATCTCTCTAATGAAGTCCAACCCCAATTGTTGAAAGGGTCTTGCCACTACTACAGGCTTTAGTGGCAGAGATTTGGGTTGCTGCTTTCCTGAGAATCTTTGGCATTTGATGCAGGCTCTGACCTCTCTGCAAACATCAGTGAATAAGGTGGGCCAGTAGTACCCATCCCTGAGAATTTTGTGGGTTGTGGTCTTTTAGAAATGGTGTCCCCCACATAGGTTGCTATGGAAATAAAATGTCACTTTCTGGGCCTCCTGTGGGTTCAAACACCTCATAAACACCCCTAGAGGGTCTCTCCAATATAAGACTTGGTCTATAAAGCAATATTTGACTTCTTTGAGCTTTAAAGATATTTCCTTACTCTTCCCCATTTCATCAGGGGGCTTTAATTCTAGCAGAAAATATATAATATCTCTATACCAGGTGCACTCTTCTAGTGGAGGATTGTCTCGAGGATTGTCATCAGACAATTTAGCCTGTTGATTTTCTGAGCAATCATTGATGAAGTTAACCCCCAAGGATTTACAATTGGATTCAGCCAGCAGCTTGGCTAAACCCTGCCCTTTAACCAACTTGGTGGGCTTAATCTCCAGGTCGAACTCAAGGATATTGGCAATCCATTTACCCCTTCTCCCATCTATGTCAAGTTGTATAAGGATGTACTTCACAGAGGTTGAAGGAACGTATGCAATCACCTTTGAGTGCAAGACATAGACTCTGAAATATTTGAGAGATTTCACCAAGGCATAAGCATTTTTATCCATGATTTCATACCTAACTTCTTCATCTCTTAATTCCTTATTGAAAAAGGAAATGGGTTGCTCTCATCCTTCCTCATTTTTCTGCAATAAAACCACTGCTACTGTGTCAAAAGAAGCAAAAGAAAAAATCAGGAAATCCTTGGAATAATCAGGACTGATCAGCATAGGTGCCTCAGTCAATGTCCTTTTTATTTGAAAAAAGGATTCCCTGGGTTCAGCAGTCCACTTTACTTCATTTCCCTTTCTGAGCATGGTTGTGATGTGCTTCACCAACTCAACAAAATTTGAGACAAACCTCCTCAAAAAGATAATTTTTTCGAAAAAAATATGGACTTCTTTTCTAGACCTGGGAAGTGGTAAGGTATGAATTGCCTCCACCCTATTGGGATAAATTCTCACTCCCTCTGCTAATATTATATGGCCCTGCAATTTTCCCTCCTTCATGGAAAAGAGAGACTTATTGGGGTTTAAGGAGAGTCCAAACCTTCTGGACTTCAAGAAAACCTTCCTTAAGTGACAGCAGTGCTCCTTGTCAGATCTAGAGAAGACTGTGATGTCAGCCAGGTAAATCACCATGAACTAATCATTCTCCCCAATGAAGTATATGTCCATGGCTCGTTGAAACATTGCCCCTGCATTCATCAATCCAAAGGGAATTTTGGCATACATGAATGTACCCCAAGGAGTTGTGAACATTGTTTTCTCCCTGTCTTCAGGCAGAACCGAGATCTGATTGTAGCCAAAAAATCCATCGATCATTGAGATTTTGGATGCCCCTGTTACCCTCTGCAATATGTGTTCCATCTTTGGTAAAGGGTAATTGTCCTTCTTTGAGCTCCTGTTTAGATTTATGAAATCAACACAGAGTCTGATCTCTCCACTCTTCTTCCTTACTAGGACCAAGTTGGCCACCCATTCAGAATATCTCAAAGGGACAATGATTTGGGCATCCAACAGTTTCTTTACCTCCCTTTCCATGACAGGCAACAACATAGGATTAATCTATCTTAGTTTCTTCCCGAATGGCTTGGCCTCCTCTTTCAGTGGGATCTTATGCTCAATGACAGTTGTGTCATATGTTCTAAGGTCTTCATAGGTCCAAGCGAACACATCAGCAAATTCTTTTAATAGCTCAGTATATTCTCCCCTTTGCTCCTTTGACAAGCCATTGGAAATCTTGACAAACTTGGGATTTTCCTTTGTGCCAATGTTGCACTCAGCCACCGCTGCATCCTCCCTTGAGCTATTTTCTTTTACTGCCACATCATTGTTTTCAAACAACCTTTCCAAAGGGACCAACCCCTTTGGGATGTGATTGCTAGGCAATTGAACAATGTGATGATCAACAATAATGTTCAAAAAATTACCAGCATGAAGATCTGCTTCAGAATCGGAGTCTTGATCAATATGCAGTGTCGAAAATTCATCAACAGTCTCCAAGAATATTTTGATTTCAAGGTCATCCTAAAAAACCTTCCAATGCTTGACATTGTCAGGTATGGAGGGCATGTATTTTACTTCTATGTCATACCTAAGCTTGGGTGGCAGGGGAATTTTGAAATTGCTTGCTGAAATAGACAGAGAATCAGCAACAACGTTTTCTTCCCTTGGAATGAATGATATATTGAAAGATAGGAAAAAGATGTCAATGAGGTCCCATACTTCATTTCTGTAACTCCTCAGTCGAGGATGCTTAGCCTGATAGATGTTTCTGACCTGCTGGATAATCAACTCAGCATCACCAAACACTGATATTTCCTTTATTCCCATGTCCTTTGTAGCTCTCAATCCCAAGGTAAGAGCTTCATACTCTGCCACATTGTTGGTGGCTTCAAACTCTAATTTGTATGAAAGAGATATGGTTTCCTGAGTAGAGGAAACAAAGACTATTCCAGCACCTGCACCATCTTTAGATTAAGCTCCATCAAATAACATTTTCCACACATAACTAGTTGAAGGAGAATCCTCATGGGGGCTAATTGGCCGCTTTCTGAGTTGAAGAGGAGGCTCAGGGGTGTTAGTGAGCTGCAACAAGTTGGATCCTAAATCAGTGTCAAGGGAAAAGATGGGGTGATTGGTGGGATCTTCTTCATCACTTACAATGTAAGCCAACTGAGCCTCTCTGTGCAATCTTCTATCCTCCCCTCCAAAGACTGGAATGGTAGCATAGGTTAGGTCCATCTGCAAGGTTCCCCCAAGTCTTTTTATCCAAGATCTTGACAACAACATGCCAAACTTAGGAGGAACATCAGCTACCATGATGTCCATGGCCACACTCTTCATGGGCAGCTGAAACAAGGTTACCACCAGATCTTTGATAACTCTGAGACATTGCACTCTCCTAGAGTCAAAAGAGTACAAATCATGATAGGCCGTTGTGACTTCTAGCCCGAGCTCTTCCATGACAATTTTGGGCATGAGGTTATGAGATGCCCCAAAATCCATCAGACAATTATGCAGCACCTTGTCATGAATGTTCAAGGAGGTGTAGAAGGGAGAGAATGAATCATATTTGTCTTCTACCATGGGACCTAGGATGACTGTTGGCTTTTCATCTTGGAAATTTACTGAATCTATGGAATGGCAAGGTGGCTCAGGCTGTAACATCTTAGAGAGGGATTTTTTGAACCCTTCATGCTTGACAAGATATGAAAGGGGGACAGGGATTATGATCTTTGAATTTCATGCTCAAAACTGAAGGAGGAAGGGGGCTTCAGAATTTCTCTCATCTCGGGGGCAGGGTCTTTAGCTATTGGCGAGAGATTCTAAGCTTTATTTTATTTGGTGATATTTGTTGCTTGCTTAGCAGGATTTTCTTCTATAAGGGGAAGATCAAACTTCTCTTCTTTCTTCTTTGATCTGAGATTGTATCTGTTAGGATTGTTGTCTTTGGCCTTCTCCCCCTTACTCAGCTCATTGATTTGACTGTTCATAAGAGACTCTTCATATGAAAATTGAATCAAATGGGGGAAAGGGGAGGTGTCCCCAAAACAATGGATTTCAGGACCAAGCTCATCTATCTCCTCTCCTTCCTCATCAACAACAAGGTTATTGGGGAAAGGAGTTTGGATCCTCTGATCATCTCTATCTTTGTTCCTTTTTTCCCTTGGCACCATCTGAGGAACATTGTTATTCGGACTACTGAAGTTGCCTATGTTATCAACATTTTGGGGATTTATGTATGTTTGCTTCCCCTCAAATTTCATCTTCTCCATTTCTGCATTTAAGTACTTCACCATCTTAGTCAATTCATCCACTTGAGGGTGAGCTATAGAAGAACCAGAGGTTGAGGCCTCAAACTTTCCTTTCCCTCTGTCTCTGTCAGACTTGCTCCTGAGCTTGTTAACTGCCAACACATTGGATTCTACTTCTAGGGATGCATCTTGCATGGTAGCCAAGGAAGTAGCTCTTCTTTCTCTGAGCAGGAGGCAAAAATCAAGGTCAAAAGCACTAGCATAAGTAATTTTATCAGAGGCTTCTGAGGGTTTTATCTCAGCAGGGATCTTATTGTACATCTTTTTTAATCTTTTGGAAAAGTCAAAGACAGATTCTCCTTCCCTTTTTTTTAAGGACCCAAACTATGTCATGTAATACATGAAATATTTTTTGTCTCCCCACTGTCTTAAGAAATAATTATATAGAGCTTCAATTCCAACAATAGATCTAGGGGTCAGTCCCCAGAAGCATTTCCTAACCTCACCATCAAGACTCTGGACAAAAACTCCCATCCAAACATCTTCATTTTCAATCTTCAGGTTGTCTGCATAACTGTAGAAGGAAGCAAGGTGCTCTTCAGTAGTTATGTCTTCTTCTCCAGTGAATTTAAGCATGTATTTGAGATAATCTCCAGTAGGGAGAGCATTCAAGGGCTGAGGTAGAACTAGAGGGGCATACCTCGCAGCCACAATGGCATCCATTCTATTTACAGGGGGATTAGCACCTGCCATAGGGATATTAGGTGGAGGATAACTAGGAGGAGAACGTGTTTGGACAGGGGAAACTGGAACAGAGCTTGTAGGAGGGAAAGGAAACAGTAGAGGATTCATAGAAAAGGATACAGGGCTTGATTCAGCAAAGGATTCTCTCTCCATAGTAGTAGCAACAGTAATAGGAGGAGGGGTGGTAAATCTCGGAGTGGGAAAATTTTATGTGGTCTTGGGTCTAGACCAAGGAACAACTTCAGGGGAGAAAGGAGTGACAAGGATTTCTCCCTCCAACACCAGACCAGGAGGGGAAAACTCAACAGGAACACTCTCGAAGTTTAAAGTTCTGGAAACTCCAGCAGTAGGTATGACAAGGGTGTGAGGAGCAGAAAAAGGAGTTTCTACAGAAGAATATGGGAGATTATTAGAAGTACCTAGTTCAGCAATATAAGCTCCTTGTCGAGAGGCCTCTTCCTTTCTGATAATCTTCTCTGGGTTAGCTTCAGGCGTAGATAGAGGCAGCTGAGGAGTGGACCTCATGTGCCTTCCTCTGGAATCCACAACTAAAATAGTAGGTCCACCACAGTGGATTCGTCATAATGGAGTCGCTAGGTGCACAGTAGCAATCTTCAAGGGCTCCGATGCCTGATGCACCTTTAGGATCAAAGGCTCAATGTCGTTCAATCCCGGGGAAAATATTCAACTTCGACCCCGGCAATGGCGCCAGAAATGTTAGCATCAAAAGTCACTCCTAGATTGTAGTAGGAGAAGAGCCTGATGCCCATCAATTATATGTCACGATTTGTTTAAAAGGGGGGTGATCAACTAGAAGTAAACTCAGTACAATATCGTTTTAACTCAAAATTCTGGACTAAGGCTATGCATGAGCAGGTGAGGTATTAATTTAACTTCAGACAGTGAGTTGTAATAAGGGTGAGTAGGAGGAAGACTTTTGTGAGAAAGTACAGAGGTCTGTTGTGAACATGAAGCTTCCAACAGCCCGAAGGGGAAGAATTTAAACACAAGAACTTATTGTATTCAAATCTTAAGAAAATTAAAAGAAACCATAACAGTGTTAACATAAAACATTTATATAACACTGTCACAATGCTTCATTTGACTCAGTCAATCATGAACTCTTTCAACATTGGATGGAAACAAGATGGAAAAAGAAGTTGACTGTCATTAAACAAGAAATTTCACATACAGATGCATAACCAAGGAAAACTAGTGCTTCATCAAAACTTTACAACCGGGAGCTTAGCTCTACCAACGATAGATACAAAATGGCAAAAATGCCTACATAAACTTGGAACTGGCTCGGATTCCCTGAAACACCATCATGTCGGGAGATCATTGCTTGACGTTGAGGAGCTTCTCTGTCAAGCTGTGCATGCAGACGTTGGGCAAACTGCCCATGCAGTATTTTGATGGACGTGATATTTGTCAGAAAGGACTGACAGTCACCTCTGCATTTGTCTTTTCCTGACTTTCCATTTAAGGGAGGAGACAATGTCTCACCCACCTTCCGCATTTGCATTAACTGATTCTTGGGATTTGGAAAGACTCTAGTCAACTCTCCTCCTACAGCACGTGGCGGTCTCCCTTTGGTTGTTGCTGCTTTGTTGGGAAGCTACAAGGAGGCCATGTTCATTGACGTGGACGAGGATAACACG
>SNQJ01S0072250.1:57756-95812 GCA_010110895.2 Picea sitchensis
CAGAAGAGAAAGGGGGGTCAAAAATTGGACCTCATCCATAGATCTGGGCACTTTAATCCCAGTCGTTCAAACTTGCGTGGCACCATATCGGACACCCCCCCCCTACGTTAAAGGAAGAACGGTAGGGGAGGTCCAGTATCAGACCTCGTCCATAGATTTGGGTGCATATATCACGGCCACCTATATCTACGCCCACTTTAAATCATACGCACCTGCTCACGAAACTTAGGACAAGTGGGTTTTCGACCCTCTTTTGTCATTTTTTCTGCCAAAGGGGGCATTCGCTAGGAAAACATCATCCTTACAACATTAAGTGATAACAGGTCCCACCACCCATATATAGCCCCTTTTTCCCAACTTCCACACTCTGTTACAGGAGCCCAAAGCCTATGTTTTCTGATCTATTTTTAGCTATAGGATCCTGGTCCCACCATCTACACATTCACATTCCCTGAGTCATCATCTGCACTTGGCCCCGAAGGAGCATTTTTTTCATGTCACGTTCAGGTATGCGTGCTCACGTTCAATTTTATCAAATAATTGTTATATGTTCTTTATCATCATATATTGTTCACGTTGGTTATTTGGTTTTCATGTGTGCAGGTACTTGTTCCACAAGCTTACAGCCCCTTCAAGTATATGTTTGACACTGGCATGTAATTATTCCCTCTGTAAATCAAGTGCATATCCCAGTGACACCCTCTGACATTTACCTTTAGGGTCCTTACATTCGGCTTTGTAGTATCTTTCCCTTTGTTGCATTTGGGTATTGTCAACCGATAGCACTCTCCCCCACATGAGTTGTCCCATTCATAGTTCCGACAACTTGTAACTCATGCTTATTTTCACCCCCTAGGTATGGGAGTCCTAATAGTCTTATGCACTTCCGATAATGAACCACATACTTCTTCTCATCATATTGCTAACCTTCCCAATGGACTCCCAGGTCATGTCATCTCGGTCCTATTGATTGCATCTCCACAGTATCATTATCCCTCCATATCATCCACCATCAGTTTTCCCATATGAAGTTTGTCTTCCATCCATTTACCTAATACAAAAACCCACCCCTGGGGCCCCCACCCTCCACATTTTCTCTTTCACAAACTTGCGCCCTAAACAGGCCAAGCCATCTTTCACTAGGGAAATCATTTCTGTATCTGTATACTCAACCCAAATTATTCTTTATTTCTTTGGTAATTGTAAAAAGCCTTTGTTTCCAGCATATACATAGCTTTTTCGTCATCACCCTTGATGGCCTTCTTTTTTCTGGAAAAGAAACCCATGTCGCCCTTGTTTGGGGCATCCACTCTTTTTTCATACCAACATCGTTCACGAACCCTAAGTATCCCAAGTCCAGGTACCTATGATCTTTGAGTTTGTCCACTTTTTTAGCCTCTGGCACAAGTTTATCCCCATATCTAGTCGCCCCCCTGACACTATATCGAGTTTTACAGTTGCTTCCAATCATCTTTCAAAATTCCCCAACCAAGGGCAGTCTTGAGTCTCACTACATCTTCACTTCGTTCATGATACCCGTCAGCACCTGATATCATCTATTACTCAGTGGATTTCATGAATCCCTTTGCTTCTTGGAGTCGCGCCTCCCTTCCTGTCGACATCAACACAGTTTCCAGAAGGGCGACAATATCTTGACTCTCATTACCTTTACAATGAGGAGTCTCTGAGAGAGAGAATCATCATTGCTCTCTGATTCCGTTGACCCCCATAACAATCAAATTCAACAAAACTCTCATGTTACGGTGGGTCTTACTATGCGACTATTGCAGTTGTTTCATACTAGCCCAAGACCTTTGAATTTGTGAGGCCATCAATGCCTATGGATCATCAACAATTCTTACAGTCGTCATTGTCTCACTTTAGAGTCTGTTCACCATTCAGAACTCTTATTTGTTGTTATCAACCCCCCCCCCNACATCTTCAGTTACGGTCTCACATTTTGGTTTCATGACACGAGCATGGGGCATGCCCGCCTCATTTGTACATAGATTGTATTATTTCTCCCTAGAGAAAGGTTTGGGTCCCAAAGTTTTCCCTCTCCCTCTAGCAGATCGCTCCTGCAGTTCCTCCCTTTCCTCTTCATTACAATGGCACTCTCAGCAAAAGAAACATTGATGTATTTTGGATATACGTGTGCTCCTAACCTCACACATCAGGGGGCATCTGTTATCACTGAAAAATCATCCGCAAAATTGCACACAATGGTTGAAGAAAAATGTCAATGCCAGCAAAAATTAGTCCACCTACAGCACTAAAGTCCACCAAAAGGAAAAAACTATACAATTGGGTCAAAATATCAAAGTGCGCAAATTAACCAAAGGAAGCGCACGCACAGTGCACAGTATGCACGGGCCAACACAACCCTCAGCGCGCACTATGCACAAAATGTGTGACTTTCTATGAGAAAATCCACACACTTCTATGAACGATGCATTTATGGATCTTTTCAACCCCTCAACCACTTCTAGTCCAAACCCCAACACGATTTGACACTCATATCTGAGCGAAATCTAGCTTGGGGGATGGTCAAGGGCTAGAGGGTGCCCTAAAAGGCTCCTTGTTCACAGTATGAACCAATTACATTTTTCCATGAATGGATGCTATAAGTAAGAGCCATGGATGTGCAAATAAACCAATATCTTAAAGGTATTGTTATGCTGCAAGAATTCTTCCTTGAGAATCCTCTTTTCTCTTTGAAACCTTCAAGCACCATTGCAATAGACCATTCCACTCACCTCTTTAGGGAATAGGCATTGTTTTTCTTCACCATTTGTCATTTCTTCCATTGTATGGAGAGAAGAGCTCTCAATTAGGGAACTCAAGAGCCCTCCCAAGGAGGAAGAGGGGACTCATAAGTCCCTGCCTTTCTCTACGGTGTTTTTCCAACTAATCTATTGATCCATTGGTAGCATTATGTTGGTCATTGTTTAATTTTCATGGTTCTAAGTTTCTCAAGTTTTCTAACATTTATTTCTTAGTTGTTTTAGTTATATTTCTTTGTTTTTATGTGTGTTTTCTTTGTCTAATCCACTCACAAACTTATGTCTTGTTTAGCAGTCTTATCTAAACATGCAAGTGTTGTTTTTTTTCTCACCCAAGTGACAAAACCAACACAACACCCAATTTACAACTTGATATGCAAACACTACCAAACAGTTCTTGTACCCATAACAATGCCTTTTTCCACTTCTTATGTATTCTGATTTGGACCAGAGAAAGATCACATGTTACTCTTACATAGAATTGGTCTCTCGATCCAACTATGCACAACTTCTATTATCCCATGTCCTTTTTCTCACCATTTTTCCTCTTATCTTTCTTTTCTCAGCAAGATTTCATGGGTCAAATCAAGAAACTTCCAGATGGGTACTCTTCCCATCCTCTCATTGATTCTTGAGGAAGACTCCCCAACATTAACTTGACTGGTAAATAAATTCTTTTGGACAAAGGGAAGTTCTAGGTCTGAGCATTTTAAATATAGCAGTGTACTTCCTGGAAAGGTCAACTCAACTAGTGATGGTTCCCCTTACCATTCCCTCTCATGGAATCATATCTGTATAGGAAACACCTTCAACAATTATTCATAAATTTTCCTTTTTATATTAACAATATAAACATTTGTACATCATATTCTTTATACATGGTTCATTTACTTTCAAAATTCATACATAATAAGCATATCCATAGTTTGGGAAATAATAACAATCATAATTACAAGCTAGGGGAAACAAGGGTATTACAATCCCCTCCCCCTTAAAGGAACACCGTCCTCGTTTTTCTACCTTCCATTGTTATTTCTTTGCACATGAGTAAACAAAAATGGGTATTCTTGTTTCATGGCATCCTCCATTTCCCATGTACCTTCATCTGAGAAAAAATGTTTCCACTGCACCTTGACCTATGCAATGGTTTTGTTTCTGAGTGGGATCTCCTTCCTGTCTAGTATACATTGTGGTTCTGGAAGGAATTATCCCTCTGGTTCCACTTGGATCATAGACCAGTCAATTATATGAGTAGGATCATGTACATATTTATTGAGTAATGAAACATGGAAAACATTATGTGCTTTCATTGTGGGAGGTAAAGTTAATCTATACGCTACAAGCCCCACTCTATACAAAATTTCAAAAGGTCCACAAAATCAAGGTGCTAGCTTGGCACAAGTTCCCATTATCAAGGAACTTCTTCTGGGTCTAATTTGGAGATACACGTGATCTCCCACTTTGAACTCTTTGGGAGTCATGTTTCTATCTGCATAGTTTTTCTGTATGTCCTGGGCCACCTTCAAATTTTGTTTTATTTGAGTTACTTGTTGTTCAATTTCTTTGAGCATATCTAGCCCAAGTGTAATTTTGTCCAATGGTTTGTTCTATCTTATTGGAATATTGCATTGTCTACCATAAAGAGCCTCAAAAGGACTCATTTTCAATGACTTTTGATAGCCATTGTTGTAGGAAAACTCTCCCAAGGGTAGATATTATTCCCATTTCTTGGTCCGATGCATCACATGCATCCTTAAAATGTCTTCTAATACCTGGTTTACCCTCTCTGTCTTCCCATCAGTTTGAGGGTGGTACATTGTACTAAATAACAATTTAGTCCCAAAACCAACAAACAAGTACTTCCAAAATTTTGAAGTAAATTTAGCATCTCTGTCTGATATGATCTCCTTAGCTACGCCATGCAATCTAAATATTTCTTTCATGAAACTATTGGTAATGTCTATTGTCTTACAGGTTGATTTTATAGGGGTAAAGTGAGAATCCTTGCTCATCTTTTCCACAACTACCATAATGGCATCATTTTGTTTGGTTGATTTAGGAAATCCTGTGATAAAATCCATGGAGATGGTTTCCCATTTCCATTTTGGGATTGGCAGGGGTTGGAACAAACCTCTTGGATGTTTTTGCTCCACTTTAACCTGTTTTCATTCCAAACACTTAGCTAATTACTCAATTATGTTCTTTTTCATTTTTTGCCAATAAAATAATTTCTTAGTGGTTGTTATCATCTTTGGATAACCAGGATGACCCGTATATGGTTTTTTGTGTAGTTCATCCATAATGAACTTCTTCAAGTCATAACAATTTGGAATATACAACCTACCTTTATAAGTTAGCAGGTCATCATTCAACAGTTGATAACCATCATACTTCAACCCTATGGGCTCCTGCTCTAGGTATGACCTTACAATTTTGAAAAACTCATATGTTTCTTGAGCACTTTTAACTCTTTCTTTGATGTATGATTCATAGGTTCTTATTGCTACCAAGTGAATCACTTGCATGCTTTTACTAAGGGCGTCAACCACCCTATTCTCTTTTCCCTTAATGTTTTTGATTTCAAAATCAAATTCACCAAGGAGAGCCATCCACCTAGCTTGTCTAGCATAAAGTTTGGGCTGGTAAAAAAAATATATCATCCCACTATAGTCTATCGTAATTAAAAAATTTATGCCTATGAGGTAATGCCTCCACATTTTTAAGGCATGTACTATAGAATCCAATTCTAATTCATGTGTCACATAATTTGTTTCATGCTCATTCAATTTCCTGGATTCATAACAAATCACATGCCCTTATTGCATGAGGACGCCTATGAGTCCTTCTTTGCAAGAATTTGTGCACACAAGCAATTCCTTGTTTGGGTTTGCAATTTTCAGCATAGGTGCATGGGTTAAAAGGTATTTTAGTTGCTGGAAAATCTCCTTACACTCCGCTATCTAAACAAATTTAACTTTCTTTTTCTTAAGGGAGGTTATTGGATGGCCAATCTTGGAAAACCCCTTTATGAAACTTCTATAGTATCCTTTTAGGACCATAAACGATGTTATATCATCTACAAATTTTGTTTTAGGCCAATCCATAATGGCTTTGATCTTGTCAGGATCAAATTCCACTCCTTCCTCAAAGACGACGTGACCTAAGTAATGGACCTGTTTTTGGAAGAAGTCACACTTGTTAAACTTCGCATAGATCTTGTGTTCTCTAAACACTTGAAGCAATTACTTGAGGTGCTCTTCATGCTCTTCCTTGATATTAGAATATATTAGGATATCATCAATGAAAACTAACAAAACTATGTCCAAGAACTTGCTAAGTACATTATTCATCAAGCACATGAAAGTGGTTGGTGCATTGGTAAGCCCAAATGGCACCACCACAAATTTATAGTGCCCATACCTTGTCTTAAAGGGTTTTTTGTGGACATCTTCATTCTTAATGCAGACCTGATGGTATCCACACCTTAGGTCAATCTTGAAGAAAATTGTAGTACCCCTTAACTAGTCAAATAAGTCATCAATTCTAGGTAAGGGATGCTTGTTCTTAATTGTCATTTTGTTGAGTTGTCTGTAGTCTATGCATAGCCTAAGTGTGTCATCCTTCTTCTTCAAAAATAAATTTATAGATCCCAAAGGGGACACACTAGGCCGAATGTAATCTTTGTTCAACATCTATTTCAGCTGTAATTTGAGCTCCACTAGCTCTGGGGTACTCATCCTATAGGGTGCTCTAAACATTGGCACTGCTCCATGCATAATTGTTATTGAGAAATCAATGTCTCTCTTTTTAGTTAAGCCTAGTACCTATTCAGGAAACACATATTTTTATTCTCTTAATAAATGATGATCCTCTAGGCCCGATTTACTATCCTCAACAGAGTCCAGTACATGTATTGCATACAAGGGACATCATTTTCTGCAATACTTCTTCACTTGAAGGGATGATATTTGTATCACTGAGACATGATTTTGGATTCCTTGTAGGATCCTTTTCTTCACTTCCTCATCTTCACATTCCAATATTTTGTTATAATAATCCAAATTGGATTTATGGGCAGCCAACCAATCCATGCCAATTAGCATGTCATAATATCCTAAAGGGAGTAAGTTCAGGGTTGCTTGGGTGGGCAACCCATTCATAATGAATTGGCATGTTGGTATGAATTTTGTTACTTTTCTTTTTGTTCCAGTGGCTAGCTATACCAACCATTATTTATCTTGTTTTACTTGTTGTAGTTTACATTTCACAACAATTTGAGGGGCAACATAACTCAAATTAGAACTGGGGTCAATTAAAATAGAAACATGATGGTTGGAAATCATACCTTCCATCTCCACCACTGAATCTCGGTGGTCATCTTGTCTATTATCCAAGTGTTATCACCGGAATTCTGTACGCAAATGGTTACAGGAATCCAACATCTTCAAAACACCCATTAGTTCACTCATGGACCAAAAATGCATCTCCAAAAGGTCCAAAACTATACAACCAATTATAAAATCAGCATGTGCTAAGACTACACAGGGAGGGCGCGCACATGCTCCATCCAGAAACGCAAGAAAAGTGCACATGCATCCGATGCGCGACTGTGGATGCAAAAAGCCATGCACACCTCAAAACAGCACATTTATGATATTGGTCGGCCTTCCACCCACTTCTGGTTTAGCTTCCAAGTCGATTTGACACTCAAATCTCAACTGAATCCGACTGGGGGGCTGGTCAAAGACCTAAAGGTGCCCTAAAGGGACCCTTGTTCACACTAAGAACTGGTTGCATAATGCCTCAAATCTATGCTATAAAAAGAGACCATGGGTGCACTATATTTTCAAGGAATTCATTTGTATTGTTATGCTTCTTATTTTCTCTTAGAGGATCCTCTTTCCTCATCAAGAGCATGCAAGCAACATTTCATTTAGCCATTCATATCACCTCTTGAGTGAATGTGCTTTGGATTCTCTTCACCATTTCTTCCTAGTTTGTTACTTGTAATAAGAGCTCAATCTTTGGGGGTCCAAGAGCCCTCCCTTGGAGGAAGAAGGGACCCATATACCTCCCTTTCTCTTTGGTGTTTTCTTTCCACTAATACAATCCTTTCCATTGGCGACATGAATATTGTTTATTTCTTGTTCTAATGTCCTTATGCGCTCTAGTTTAGTTTCTTTTAATGTTCTTATTTTAGTTCTTTGCTTATCTTTTATGATTTATACTTCTAACTCTTTCCTTCACTCTTGTCTTGCCTAGCTAACCCAAATGGGCTTGTAAGCATCTCTATTTTGCTCATTTAGGTGACAAAAGAGACGCAACAGATTGGCGACTCAACTGGGTAAAGGTATCAATTTCCTCCCCCATTTGGGTTATTTTAGCTCTTCCTTTTGTTTCTTTAACTTGCAGGAACCATAATCGGCCCAAGCCAACCTACAGAAAGCCAAATTCAGAGCTGAGTTGAGAGAATTTCACCCGGAATTTCTTTCACGGTCGTGTAATAGCAAGTGCGCGGGTTTTATAACCCACAGGCGTGTCTTCCGAGCACGTGCGCGAAACCCACTGTTTTTCTCAGTGCCCTCTGCACACTGCGCACAAAGGTCATTTTTAATCTACGCATTAGCGCCCAATGTGCCTTTGGCTACTTTGAGACCCGTGCATCTTCCCAAAAAATCAAATATTGTAAGGGTTTTTGTGATATGTTGAAGGCCCGTAGCCTTCTCAAAATTGATTTCATGCATATTACAACATGCACCACACTTAGATACCCTCTCCATATGAAGGGATTAGTCAAAACATAGGCACTTAGGGGGTTAAAATCATTATTTTTCCTCTTTTTGCTTTCATTTTGTCACATAGATGGCTTGCTTTGATTAAAATTTTAAGTTGGAATCATTCTATATCACATATAAAACTTGCATTGGGACCAAAAATTGGATATCAATCGTTGAGTATGCTCTTCTCTCGCGCCCCAAAGTGATCTTGAGAATCAGAAAGAGATTGAGGGAAAATTTCATCTCCCTTAAAAAAGACAAAATCTTTAGGAGAGGACAACAACCCCCTCGGGACTCCTCTTAGTTTATTTTTCAAACACATCTTAAGATTGTACAGGCCCATACATGCCCATATGCTACAAAGATAGGATAGTGTTGGAATTTACTTTCTTAGATTAAATCACTAGGTAAGTTTAAAGGTTTTGTAATGGGCCCATACATGCCCACATGTCCACAATCTAGGATAGTTTCAAAGCTTTCTTAGATTAAATCACAATAGGGAGTTAAAGGAATAGTAAGGACCCACATGTCCACATGCTAGTTTCTTAGGGACTTTAAAATTCCGCAAGGTTGTACCAATGACACATAGTAACTTAGGTAATCAAGACTTGTAAGGACCAAACGAAGTCCACATGCAACAAGGTGACACCTAAATTATTAAAAACTTGGCACACTTTCACTTGTTCACACACAAAGTTCACCAATCACTCACATAGTTTTATCTAGAAATCGTGGAGGTAGAAGTAAGTTTCCTCCAATGGGATTCTGAAATGCCCCACCCTTTTTTCTTGACAAAAACTATCCACTCCCACTTAATTTCAACGAGGTTGGTTCACAACTCCAACCTCTCAAACAACCATACCTAAAATCTTTCTAAAAAATCACTAAGTTTTCCTCCACGGGAGGTGCCAAGAGAAATTTTTTAGTCTAGGTAGGATTTCGGGGATAGGCATCCAAATAACTCCCCGTTATCTGGTTCTCACATCTTCAAAAAATAGAAGTTGTTAAATAGGGATCTTTTAAATCCTCCAAGTCAAGTGTTCCTAACACCATAAGGCAGAGAGATACCCATGAAGGGTTGAAGGCTGAGGTTCGGTTGTTCTGTGCGTCCCCACTTGAGGCACCCACCTCTTGGACGGGATGCAGCCCGTGACCCATTTCTTAGACCGAAAATCTAAATGTCGCACTTTGACCGAGGTACTTAGTGACCAAATTTTAGGACATCTACCCAGGTGGAAATTGTGGGCTGCAATTGCACCTTGATCGGATTTTGTGTGGCTATTGGGAAATATAACCAGCTCTTTCGAGATATGCACCCTCTACCCCTCATTATAACCGATTACTTCATCCTTCACTAGTTCCTCTTCTGGTGGCTTCAAACCCCACTGTTGAGTGCTATTAGAAGGTCCAGTGCTTTTTGAGAGGAAGGATGTTACATCTTCTATGACACAAGCATTTGTTTTTCTTTGTTCTCCCACATGGATGAAATCCAGCTACCCACATATATGCTTCTATATCAATTGATTTATGTATGATACTCTTGTGATTACATGCGATTGAGAATTATATTGTGAAGGTCCCAAAAAATTATAAAGGCTCTTGTTCATTTATTTCTCTCTCATCACCATTCGCACACATCCACTTTGCTAGTTGGACATCATAGGGGACCCACAAAATCCCTGTCATTCCAGATGCTTGCTAAATCTCCCTCCCATTCTAGGGGGAGTTCCTAGTCTTGCCAACTCATCGGCTCCACCTTCTCATACTCTTGTGAGTGCCACTATCTTGGGATCAGCTTTTCTTGGTTCCACTCTACTTGGGTATAATTCCCAAGATCAACCATCCACATACTCCCCTTTTCATAGAAGTGGTGGACAAACCCCTTCTCAAGGAGGAAGTACAACCCCACCTAACCCCCCTCAAGGGTCAGGTACACAAAACACTCACATCATGGCTGGAACTAATCCTCCACCACTACCCCAGATGCCATACTTGGCCTCCCTCAACATACCATATATGACTAAGCTCACCAATGATCCTATATTGTGTGACCCCACATGGCCTGCAATGCCTACTAAACTGCCTTCATACATCTCCAAGTTCGAAGGAAAGGCGAGAGAAGATCCCGCCAACCATATCATGACCTTTCACTTATGGTGCTCTTCAAATAGCAACATGGATGACTCTGTCCGATTGAGGTTATTTCAACGCACACTCACTAGCCCATCAGCCAAGTGGTATGTAGAAGAAAAATCTGGATCCCATGTAACCTTTGAATCCTTGGCCAAAACATTTTTGACCTTCTTTCAACTACCCATTCGCCATGACAATGGTCTTGAAATACTCTCAGAGTTTAAACAAACTTCAGCCATGCACATCACTGACCACTTTCATGAATGGCGTCGACAACATAGTCTCTGCAAAGATGAAGCCACCCCACAACAATGTCTCAATTGGTTCCTCAAATCACTTGTTTCCCTCCTTGCTAAAGATGTGGCCGCCGCCTTCCCCCAATCTGAAGAAGAAGCCATCAGCAAGGCCCAATAGTTCAAACTCATTTATTCACAGTCAGGATACTTATATACAGTACTATCGGACGCCCCAAGACCCGTGCCTTTCAGCCAAGACAAACTAGGAATGTCTCACTCAGCGGATGGATTGATTGGTACCACTACACACCACAATTCACACCTCCAACAACCACCTATGTATGGAACACCTCAATATCCACCGGCATATGGTGGATCCTCTTATTATCCTCTACCCCCTTATCAACAACCATACCCCATTTCCCTCCCTCCACCCATCAGTGGACCACCGCTGGCACCCATAGTACACCCCGCAGCCCAACCAAGTTCAGGTACCCCCTCTACCTCAGCTTACACCCTAATCACTATTGAAAGTGCTACACCTTCTTATCTACCCTACATACCATTTCCACCCAAAAATCTGTACTTTCCTTTTCCCGGTCCCCCCCGGCCCATGATTCCACCACAAGGATATCCACAGGTTGGGGTCAACTTTGTTCATCCCTCTCCCATTCAACAATATCAAAATTTTGAATAGCTGAATACGGCTAATCTGACCCATCATTCAAACAATGCCAGAAAGAAAGGAAAAAACCGAAACAACAATAATCCCGGACCAGGAGAGAATCACCCCCAACAAAACCAACCTATTGGGGGCAACCAAAATCAGGGGAACCAGAACCCTCAAGGGGGAAATAATAACAAATGCCAAGGAAAAAACAACAACAATCTCTGGACCAACTTCCCTTGTGCCCTTTGTGGTGAATATGTCCATTATACTCACCATTGCCCTCAAATCACTGACTTCAAATGGATGAAAAAGTCCAAAAGTGGACCACGTCCCCCAGCACCACTTGCCCCTCAGCAGGCCCAACAAAAATATGTACAACAACCACCTCCCTCCGTCCTGCAAAACCCCATCCCACACCAAGGGGTGATGAACACTCAACAAGAGGTACATCCTACCCCACCCCATATGGGACAGTATCCAAACCCTGGAAATCCTACGGATCGCACTATCCTCCTCACCAGCGAGGAAGAAATACTTCTACAAACACTCAATCGTCAATACAACACACCCCCTGAATCTACTCCCGCCACCTCAGAAGCACCTCCAGTCACAATTGGACCCTCCTTGATGATTCCATGCCCTAATACTGAAACACCTCTTCGCATCCCTCGCATCCCATTACGAAGGAATGTCACACACCCTTGGGCTAGGTTGGCCCACAACTATAGTCTGGTAGACATCTTTGCACAATCTCCCGCCACCATGTCAGTCTTAGAAGTCCTTCAAACTTGTCCCACTCAACGGAAGTCATTAATTTCTGCCCTGGGGGCAGTTGACCCTACTGATACCCATCTTATCACATTTGATCTCGACAGTGGAGAACCTCTCCTCCCCGCTCTTGTCTCTTTTCAAATACCAATTAAAATCCGAAACATCACAGTCCATCACTGCATTATTGATGAAGGTGCATCCACATGCATCATGTCCAAAACTATGTGGCATAAACTTGGCTCCCCGAATCTTATACCATCTGCCATCACTTTGAAAGGTTATGACGGATGACCATCCTCTCCCAAAGGTCTCTTACAAAATGTCACTGTTGAACTCGGGGGAAAAACTATCCTCATTCACATTGAAGTTATCGACACCCCACTCGATTACAACATCTTGTTCAGACGTAGCTATATGTATGCGATGAAGGATGTGGCTTCTTCTGTCTTTCACACAATGATGTTCCCCCACAATGGGAAGATCATCACTATTGATCAAGTATCACATTACGAGCCCAACCCTTCCTCCAACATCAATAACATCTTACCTCTCGTTCACACTAATCCCGAGACTTATCCCCTCATTGATATGGGTCCTGGAATTTTCAAATACCCATCCTTGCTAGGGACATACCATGGAGCACCCCCGCTCATACATCCCTCAACACAAGTATGTGTCATCTCATCCAATGGAACAAACACTGGAGACACCCTTCCTCTCACAGAGGCCTCATTAGTATCTGACGTCCCACTAGTCACAGAGCTCCTCCCTTAGGCACCCCTTGAGAAGCCTTCTACTTCCCCTGTTCCCGATTACACCCTCCCCCAGGGCCACATTCTGGTTTGGGAGACATTCCCCCAAGCCATTACCCAAATTAACTTCTTCTACCCTCCACCAGGCGTACAAGCATTCCAAGTGGCCGCAATGCTTACCCTCCCAAATATGGTGTTGGAAATTCTAGTATGGTATCTACATCCACCAGAAATGGTCCCTCAACCATCCCTCCCTCCCCAAACAGAAGGAGTACCCATGAAAATTCCCATACTTACTCCTGCCACACCCCCCACACCCCAAGTTACTAACACCACTGTTACAGCTAGGATCAGATGGAAGAAGAAAGAGCCTACCACTTCCCCCTCCCCCCCCATGAGTTCAACCTCCTTGTGCACTCTGCAAAAAAGATGGACACCCCACTAATAAGTGCCCATCCCTCCCCAAGCTACGCAATTTAATTCAAGTACCTTAGGCAATGACACCACTAATCTCTTCCTCTACTTCACCCACTACTACCGCCACTGCATCTCCTACTACAAGTAGCAAAGGTCTGCGAACCAAATTCCCATGTGCCATCTGTTCAGAGTATGGCCATTACACCCACCATTGCCCGACGTTACCTCAATTTCGTTAGACGCTAACGGCAGTCCTCTAGAGCTTCCAACAACACCCCCCTTCACCCGCATCATCCCACACATAGGTCATTGATATCCACTATGAAACGACCTCTGTCAATGAACGTATGTGATGTCCTTGCACTCTATGTGAATCACTTGATCACTTCACATATCAATGTCCCACGATCATTGAATATAGGCATCATCAAATGACCCTTATTCAAACACCTCCCATCCCCCCAACGCCAACGCCGCCCGTAGTCCCCCCTACTCCCTCTCGAGATATTGTTTATATCTTCTCCCCCGAGCCTGAGGGACTTCCCATTCCTCTGTGGTTTATCGATAGCTTGGACGAGGATTTTCCCCCAAATCCCCCCAATTCTCCAATTCATTTCCCCACGAAATTTCTACCCCCAACTACCATTTTCAACCCACAATATCTTGATATTTGGTTCATATCGAGTGAACCATTACAACCCCCTATACAACCCTCCGTACAGGCCCTGCCCAAAAATAGAAAACCTAATTCTATGCAGGAGGATACAACAACTATCCTGAAGCTCGTTGATCTTGAATTGGCTGCCTCGATCTCCCAAAATCTCCAAATCTCCTCTAAAATCACTTGTCCACTCTGTAAGACAACAGGCACAAATGAGGTGGCATTATGGGCCCTACAGTGATATATAGTCCATTTTGAAAAACTTCCAGACTCAATCCCGGGAGCTTCGGGCATCCGTTTTTCGATCCGTCTTCAGCCACGGGATGAAGACCATGTCACCTACACAATTCCATTCCCTGTGCCATTTTTCATCCTCAACCCCCGAGGGGCATTTTTCTCATCTGACGCTCAGGTATGCATGATTACATTCACATATTATTGAATAACTATTATATGATCTTTATCTTCAGATATTGTTCACGTCGGGTATTCGGTTTTCATGTGTGCAGGTACTTGATCATCATACGTCAGCAGTATTCCTTCATGTATATCATCGACACTGGCATGTAGTCATTCCCTTTGAATATCACATTGCATCTCCCAGTCACACCCTCCGATCTTTGCCTCTAGGATCCCTATATCTGGATATGCAGTACTGTCACTTCCGCTGCATTTTGGTACTATCACCTGGTAGCACTCTCCCCCACATGAGTTGTCCCATTCATAGTCCCCCTTGGCACTTTGACACTCATGTTGTTTTCACCCTTTAGGGATGGGAGTCTCGATAGTCTTACGAATCGTCGAGAACCAGGCACATACTCCTTCTCCTCATTATGCTAGCCTACCCAATGGACTCCCAAGTTACTTCATCATGGTTCTATTTTAACTGCACCCCCGCAGTATCATTAACCATCCATTTTCATCCACCGTCAGTTTGCCCATCTGCAGATTGTCCTCCATCCATTTCCCTAAATACAGAAACCCACCTATGGGGCACTCACCCTCCACTTGTTTCCCAAACAACTTGCACCATCATCAGCCAAGCCATATTATCCAAATTCATTCTTTATTCTTTCAGTAATTATACAAAACCTTTTCCCTACATTTACATAGCTTTTTGTTGTCGCCTTTAGCGACCTTCCTTTTTGGGCAAAGAAACCCTTGTCGCCCTTGGTTGGGGCATTTTTCACTTCCTCTCATCAATGAAATTATCCCTAAACCCCGAGTATCTTACAGTCCATCCACCTTTTTTATCTCTGCGTTTGTCCATTTTGTCGTGCCTCTGGCACAACTCACCCTCATCTAGTCGTCCCCCTGACGCTAGATTCATTTTTACAGTTGTTGCCACTTTGCATATCTCCCCAACCAAGGTAAGTCTTGAGTTTCACCACATATTGAATTCGTCCATGTACCTCATCAGTTCTTGATCTCATCCAGTGGATTTTAGGAAGCCCTTTGCTTCTTGGAGTCGCGTCTCCCTTTCTGTCGACATCCGTGTGGTTTCCAGAAGGGCGACAGTATCTTGACTCTCATTACCTTTACAATGAGGAGTCTTGGATGACACAGGGAAAACCACCATTGTTCTCTGTTGTCGTTGACCCCCATAACATTCAACTTCAACACTATCTCATGTTACGGTGGGTCTTACTTTGCAACTATTGCAGTTGTTTTATCTTAGCCGAAGACCTCTTCAAATTGTTAGGCCATCAATACCTATGAATCCTCGACACTTCTTCTAGGTGTCGTCGCCTCTTTTCAGAGTTTATTCACCACCATAATTGTCCTCTGCTATTATCAACACGCCCCTGAGGGCGCTGCAGTCATCTATGCCAACACACAGCTTCAGTTATTGTATTACACATTTTTTAGTTACATGATACGAGCATGGGGCATGCCCGCCTCATTTGTACATAGTTTTATTTTTTACACCTCGCAACAGGTTTGGGTCCTATAGGTTCCCTTCTCCCTCCAACGGGTCGCTCTTGATACTCTCATTATCACTCTTTCTTACAATGGTACTCTCAGTATAAGAAACATTGATGAATTTTGGCTATACATATGCTCCTAATCTCATCCATCAGGGGGCATCTGTTATCACCATAATTTCATCTGCAAATGGTTACAGGAATACAACATCTTCAAAACACCCATTAGTTCAATCATGGACCAAAAATGCGTTTCCAAAAGGTCCAAAACTATACAACCGGTTATAAAATCAGCATGCGCTAAGACTACACAGGGAGCGCACGCACATGCGCCATCCAGAAACGCAAGAAAAGCGCACATGCACCCGATGCACGACTGTGGATGCAAAAAGCCGCGCACACCTCAAAACAACGCATTTATGATATTGGTCAGCCTTCCACCCACTTCTGGTTCATCTTCCATGTCGATTTGATACTCAAATCTCGGTTGAATCCGACTGGGGGGCTGGTCAAAGACCTAAAGGTGCCCTAAAGGGACCCTTGTTCACACTAAGAACTGGTTGCATAATACCTCAAATCTATTCTATAACAAGAGGCCATGGGTGCACTATATTTTCAAGGAATTCATTTGTATTGTTATGCTGCTTATTTTCTCTTGGAGGATCCTCTTTCCTCATCAAGAGCATGCAAGCACCATTTCATTTAGCCATTCATATCACCTCTTGAGTGAATGTGCTTTGGATTCTCTTCACCATTTCTTCCTAGTTTGTTACTTGTAATAAGAGCTAAATCTTTGGGGGTCCAAGAGCCCTCCCTTGGAGGAAGAGGGGACCCATATACCTCCCTTTCTCTTTGGTGTTTTCTTTCCACTAATACAATCCTTTCCATTGGTGGCATAAATGTTGTTTATTTATTGTTCTAATGTCCTTATGCACTCTAGTTTAGTTTCTTTTAATGTTCTTAGTTTAGTTCTTTGCTTATCTCTTATGATTTATACTTCTAACTCTTTCCTTCATTGTTGTCTTGCCTAGCTAACGCAACTGGGATTGTAAGCATCTTTATTTTGCTCATTTAAGTGAAAAAAGAGATGCAACACCAAGGTTGCCTAAATTTGTGGAATGCTCCTAGCCACATCATCAATTGTGGTAGCCTCCTGGACGTTGTAAGCCCTTCTATTGTCCTGTTACCTTTGAGGGTAGTTCCTTATCAAATGTTCTTCTCCACATCCCCAACATTTAAATGGTTCTCTCTTTGTATTATCAGTCTTTCTTGGGGTTGATCCAAAGGATTTGTTTCCACTTTGCGATGGGAAATTATGTTGATACACACTCTTAGTGGGAAGAATCATCTTAAGGATTTTCCCATTGTTGTTCTTCAAAATTTCCCCTGGCTAGGGAACAATGTCAAGGCACCTCAAAGAGACCTTTAGAAACCTCTTCCCACTCTAGGCTTTCAAGAGTGATCTTGAGCCAAAGGGGGTAACCCTCTATTTGTCACAAAAATATGTTATTCTAAGTAACCTCAGAAAAACCTTCAATAAACATTTTCTTAATGCCAGATTCGGAAGATGAATAAAATAATAATAATTAGAGAATAAAAGGAAGAAAAATAAAGACAACAACTCGAAATAAATATGAGACCAGGGCCTCTCCAATGGGCACCTTTCTTCAACATGCAGGGTCATGGAAGACTTGGAAGAAGGGTTTCAAATGCCAATGTGAATAACATGGTATTCCATGGCACTGAATAAAACATAAATCAGGAGTATAACGAGAAGACATGCAATCTTGCACACAATTGATAAGAAGAAATTGTATGGAAATAATTAAACAAAACCAATTGTATGCATGAAAACATATTAGAAATTCTTCCCAAATACCATAGCTTAACAAAAATAAATGAATCCTTGCACAATATCAATTTCTGTGTAGGATTCTCTTCAATATGAATAAACAATAATAAATACTAGACATATTATAAAGTAGTTAAAGGAAACGTCCTACACAAAACCCTAAACCAGTTAAAATAACAATCAAAAAATGGCCATCAAATCATAATTATTATTTAACATGTATTCAGATACAATCGAAAAATAAGAGTCTTTGATTAAACCGAAGGAGATTACATAAACATAGAAAGAAGGACAAAATATGCAATGTTGAAAGTGAAACCAATGACTGATTTATGGTCTGTTGGGATTGATTTGGCCTCATCGGGATCTAAGCGTGCAGCCTCTTGTTCTGCCCAAAATTTCCAGCCCCTTCAAACTCCTTAAAGTTATATTTTATCCTTCTCCAATGATCATTTAGGGTTTATTTCTATAACTGATTTTTTAAAAATTTTAAATAAGAAAAAAGTGGTTAATAAAAGCTTGCAATCATTAACATTAACACCTGATAAATACTTATCTCCCCACTACCTTTAAATTAATTCTCAATTATTTTGAGAATGCCACTTGTCATATTTTTCCTACCAAGGACTGGTAGTTTCCATGTATGAGAGTTGCCTAGTAATATTCAATCCTTTTTATCCCAGTTGTCCATCTAATATTTTGTTTATAAAAATCCTCTCATTCCTTTTACAAAGTGAATATTTGTCAATAATTTATCAATGATGAATCACCATTTTCTGATCTTGATCCAGTACAAGTGTACTCTCATGAGTGTGATCTAAAATAGGACTCGTCTCGCCAAACCAGAATCAACCATTTTTTTCTACAAATTTTTAATCGAGGAGGATATTTATAGTCTTCACATATATACAAAATATTTACCATCACTTCAATGCTACGTTCTCTTTGCATGTTAGAATAAGGGCATTTTCCACTTTTTCGAGAGAAGTAAAAACATATCTCTAGAATACAATCAGTTTCATTGATAATTGATATGAACACGTACCCTAGGGTTTTTGGCTCTACGGTTTTGAGATTCGAGCTTGTTGGCTCTGCGGGCTCTGCGGCTCGGCTACAGTAGCCACATCCCTGGTCTCCATGGAGAACGCGGGGGTAAGACCCTTCCAGGGTGAGCGAGCAAGGAATATCGTGGGTTAGAGGATGGGGACGACGGAGGATTCGAGCCTTGCAAGCGTTGTCATTGCGTTAGTGTATGGATGTGTGAACCTTCTGCAATGGAGCGGGTTCTCTGTGGTGACGTTTATGGGTCGAGTAGGTGTTGCAGATTTGCAAACCCAAACTCTTGTTTGTTCTGGTGCCTAAATTTCTGCTTGATTTTGACAACATATCGATAGGCATCTCCTAGTGATGAGATGTCCAGGAAATCCATTTCGGTTTGGATGTACCTATGCAAATCCCCGTGGTATTTCAGAACCAAATGTCACTCGGAGTCTTTGATACCTAGATTGGTGCGCAAGTTATGGAAATTATTTGTGAACTCTGGCACTGTTTGGCCCATGTCTTGTCGCAGTGTGGTCCATCGCATGTATCGGTCGTCATAGTTACCAATAGGGTAATATTGCTCCTTGACCTCATCCACAAAAAAATCTCAAGTGGGATCGGCCCCATATATTCCAGACTCCTATGTGGAACTTTGCTCCCAGTACGTTTCCCACCAATGTTTGACATGGGGGAGATCCTTAAGGATTGTGAAGGTGATCTTTTCCCTGTCGGAAAAGTTGTGAACAAAAAAATAACCTTCTAGCAGATTTAACTATTTTTCTAGGGAATCCACTTCGATCTGACTTTCAAATACAGGAATATCAAAATTAACTTGTACCTTGAAAGGAGAGGTGCCTCCAAAGTGTTTCTTGATGAATACGCGTCTATTTTTATCGACAGGCGTTGAAGGATGTGGGAAAAATTCTCCATCATTTCATCCCTCTATCGTGTGAGAGCTTCCTCAAGCAACAGATTAATATAATCTTCTGCTCTGTCCTCTTTATTTTCTTCCTCCATGGAGGGTTTCTTGGGCCTATGAGAGAATTTGTCCTCAAGAGAGACAAGCTCGAGACTCAACTTGCTATACTCGGACCTCGTCAGGGACATGCACTGAAAAACGATCAAGAGAAACCTGCTCTGATACCACTGATTCGAATTATTTTTGGCTGGAAATGAGAGCGGAGATATAATAAAAAATGTACATATATATATCAAATATCCAATAATGTAATAGAGATATATCATAGATATAACCATAAACACAGAGATACAATAATACACAATTTCTATTAATGAACAAAATGTACAAAACTGTAGAAATACAAAGTTAAAGACTTGCTAGAATGGGGGAAGCTTATCTCTGAGAAGAGATGTGACAGATACGTTAATTCGCAAGAAGATGGATGTTACAATGAGGCTCCAAAGAATTTTTTAACATAAATAAAATCCAAAACCCTAACCCTGGAAGACGAAAAGCCAACAGTTTTGTGGACCCCGGTTTGGGTATTTTGGTGTATCAACTTCTCAGGGGCATAACTTTGGCATACGATATTCGTTTGGGGCACACAATAGCTCGTTGGAAAGGTATTGAAGACGAAATTAATTTAATAGGATCAATTAGAGATTTATACCATTCTTGAGGTCCTCGATCGTGAAAAGAACATCATTTAGGCCCTTAAAATGGCCCCGGAAATTTGGGACCCAAAAAACTGGTAAAAATAGTAAATTGTCAACAGACTGTTTTAAGCCAGTTGGAATAGGTGGGTGGCCACTGATATCCACCTAGATCAATCCTCCCTCCTTAGGAAACAATGGTTTCCATTGCATTGAGTTCTCGGGGCATAGGGGAAAGCATTTGGTGAATCTGAATCTTGGTGAGCGGCTTGCCTTGCTGGAGAAGTTATGTTGCTTAGCCTGTTGAAGACTGCCAAGAACCTATTGTTGGCAGGGTTGAATTTTTTCAACCAACCTGTTTTATCTTGGCATGATTGGGTAGTGTATAGGTACCATTGTAGGTGAATAAACAATATCTTCTTTCTCTTCTGCAATCTGCGTCTGTTGGAAAGAAAGGTCTTAGGACAAGGCTGGAGTGGTTGCATTGTCCTTATGTTCACCTTTTGAACAGATTGTGAATAGGATGAATTTTGTAGTATGAGATATTACCTTGCGGCACTGTTTTTGTGGGACAATAGTCAGAACTACCTCTAGTATCATGTAGAGATGACCCCCTGGAGTAACAATGACACTATGGGGTTGAGACTTATAAATAACATGGCACTTCTGCATATATGCTTGGACCAAAAGAACATCATAGACATCCAGAGGGGAAACATCACATAATACCTCATCCTTGAAGGGATGGATATCGTATGACAATCGACATTGCTTGTTGCCATAGAGATCTCATCCCTAGCGATGCCACTTGATGTTGTATGGTTGCAATTGTGATGTTGTCGACAATCCCAAATGTTTGACAACCTATGCAAAAATGAGGTTATTTTGGCTTCCTCTATCAACAATAAAATGCACCAGGGTCCCCTTCACCCACATCTATGAATGAAAAAGGTGCTCCCCCTCTTGAGGATCTGTTGGTTCTTCTGGTTGAATTGTTGTGGTCACAATAGTAGTAGTGGGGTCTACCTCGATGATCTATCTTCTCCCATTATTTTCTGAATTAGATTCTGCTTTAGGTTTCGACTCCTTTTATTTGATCTCGACCACCAATGATTTTTTTGAGTGACATTCATCAATGTTGGGCCAGGTGCTTTTGTGGAAATTGCACCACTTTCGAGTGTCCTTCTTCGTCTTTTTGTTACCCTTATTTTCTTGTGGCTTGGACTGGTTTTCTAGAGGATGGTTGTTAGGACCGTCTTTACCATACTTTGGTTGTTTTGGATTTGTAGACCTGAAATCCAATTTGTTCTGGTGCCAAAGTTTCTGCTCTATTTTGACATCATAACGATAGGAAACTCCCAGTGATGAGATGTCTAGGAAATCCATTTCTATTTGGATGTACCTATGCAGAGCCCCACGGTATTTCAGAACTAGATGTCACTCAGAGTCTTTGATACCCATATTGGTGCACAAGGTATGGAAATTATTTGTGAACTCCGACACTATTTGGCCCCTCTCTTGTTGCAGTGTGGTCCATCTCATGTATTGGTCATCATAGTTACCAATAGGGTAATATTATTCCTTTACCACATCCACACAAAAAATCCCAAGTGGGTTCGACCCCATATATTCTAGACTCCTCTGTGGAAATTTGCTCCAAGTAAGTTTCCCACCAATGTTTGAAATGGGGGAGAGCCTTAAGTAGTGTGAAGGTGATCGTTTCCCTGTCGGAAAAATTGTGAATAGAGAAATAACCTTCTAGCATATTTAATTATTTTTCTAGGGCATTCGCATCGATCTTACCTTCAAATACGAGAATATCAAAATTAACTCATACCTTGAAAGGAGAGGTGCCTCCAAAGTGGTCACTTGATGAAGAAGCGCTTGTTGTTATCGACAGGCATTGAAGGATGTGGGAAAAATTCTCCATCATTTCTTCCATCTATCGCATGAGATCTTGCTCGAGCAACAAATTAATAGAATTTTTTGCTCTACTTTATTTATTTTCTTCCTCCATGGAGGGTTTCTTGGGCATGCGAGAGAGATTTTTCTCAAGAGAGACAAGTTCGAGACCCAACTTGCTATACTCGTACCTCATCAGGGACATGCACTGAAAAACGATCAAGAACAACCTGCTTTGATACTACTGATCCATATTATTTTCGGAACAAAATGAAAGCAGAGATATAATAAATAAATGTATAGATATATATCAAAGATATAACTATAAACACAGAGATACAATAATACACAATTTCTATTAATGAGTGAAATGTACAAAACTGTAGAAATACAAAGTGAAAAATTCGCTAGAATGGTGGCAGCTTATCTCTGAGAAGAGATGTGAAAGATATGCTCATTTGAAAGAATATGGATGTTACAATGAGGCTCCAAAGGCCTTTTTAACATAAATAAAATCCAAAACCCTAACCCTAGAAGATGAAAATCCAACAGTTTTGTGGACCCCGTTTTGGGTAGTTTGGTGTATCAACTTCTCGGGGCGTAACTTTGCAATACGATCTTTGTTTGGGGCGCACGATATCTCGTTGGAAAGGTATTGATGAGGAAATATATTGACTATCATTGAGGTTCCCGATCATGAAAAAACATCGTTTAGGCCCTCTAAATAGCCCCAGAATTTTGGGACCCAAAAAATTGCTAAAAATAGTAAATTGACAACAAATTGTTTTGAGCCAGTTGGAATAGGTGGGTGGCCACCGATATCCACATGGATAAATCCTCCCTCCTTATGAAAAAATGGTCTCCATTGCATTGAGTTCCCGAGGGAGAGGGGAGAACATTTGTTGAATCTGAATCTTGGTGAGTTGCTTGCCTTGCTGGAGAAGTTGCGCTACTTAGCTTGTTAAAGACTGTCACAAACCTGTTGTTGGTGGGGTTGAATATGTTCAACCAACATGTTGTATCTTAGCTTAAATGTGTAGTGTGTAGGTACCATTGTAGGTGAAGAAACAATATCTTCTTTCTCTTCTACAAAATGCTTATGTTGGAAAGAAAGTTCTTGGGCCAAGGCTACAGTGGTTGCAGTGGTTACAGTGTCCTTCTATCCAACTTTTGAACAAATTGCGAAGAGGCTGAATTTTGCAGTATGAGATATTACCTTGCGAGACTTTTTTGGTGGAACAATAGTCAGAACTACCTCTGGTATCCTGTAGAGATGAGTACCCCCTAGAGTAACAATGACACTACGTAGTCGAAACTCATAAATATCATGGTGCTTCCACAAATATGGCTAGCCCAAAAGAACATCGCATACATCCAGCGGGGAAACATCACATAATACCTCATCCTTGAAGTGATAGATGTCGTATGACAATCGACACTGTTGGCTGACACGAATATCTCATCCCTAACGAAGCCACCTGAGGTTGTATGGTTGCAGGTGTGGTGTTGTCAACAGTCCCAATTGTTTGACAACCTCTATTAAGATGAGGTTCTTCTGGATTCTGCTATCAACAATAAATGATGTGGGGTCCCCTTCACCCACATCTGTGAATGAAAAAGGTGCTCCCCCTCTTCAGGATCTATTGGTTCTTCTGGTTGAATTGTTGCGGTCACGACAGTAGCAGTGGGGTCTGCGTCGATGATCTGTCTTCTCCCATTATTTTCTGAATCAGATTCTGAATCAGGGTTCATCTCCTTTTATTTGATCTTAGCCACCAATGATTTTTTGAGCGACATTCATCAGTGTTGTGCCAGGGAATTTTGTGGAAATTCCACCACTTTCTAGTGTCCTTCTTCGTCTTTCCTTTACCCTTCTTTTCCTATGTCTTGGACTGGTTTTTTGGAGGCTGGTTCTTAGGACTGTCTTTACCATACTTTGGTGTTGTGGATTTACAGACCCGGAATCATGTTTGTTCTGGTGCCTAAATTTTTGCTCGGTTTTGACAGCATATTGATAAGCAGCTCCCGGTGATGAGATGTCCAGGAAATCCATTTCAGTTTGGATGTACCTATGCAGAGCCCCGCGGTATTTCAGAACCATATGTCGCTCGGAGTTTTTGATACCCAACTTGGTGCGCAAGTTATGGAAATTATTTGTGAAATCCGACACGATTTGTCCCTCTCTTGTCGCATTGTGGTCCATCTCATGTATTGGTCGTCATAGTTACCAATAAGGTAATGTTGTTCCTTGATCGCATCCACAAAAAAATCTCAAGTGGGCTCAACCCCATATATTCCAGAATTCTCTACAGAACTTTTCTCCCAGTAAGTTTCCCACCAATGTTTGACATGGGGGAGAGCCTTAAGGAGTGCGAAGGTGACCTTTTCCCCATTGGAAAAATTGTGAATATAGAAATAACATTCTAGCAGATTTAACCATTTTTCTAGGGCATCTGCATCGATCTGACCTTCAAATACAGGAATATCAAAATTAACGTGTACCTTGAAAGGAGAGGTTCCTCCAAACTGGTTGCTTGATGAAAATGTGTATGATGTTATCAAAAGGGGTTGAAGTATGTAGGAAAAATTATCCATCATTCCATCCCTCTGTCACGTGATAGCTTGCTCAGTTAATAGATTAATATAATATTTTTCTTTGTCCTCTTTCTTTTCTTCTGCCATGGAGGGTTTCTTGGGCATGCGAGATCGATTGTCCTCAAGAGAGACAAGCTTGAGACCCAAATTTCTGTACTCAGACCTCACTGAGGACATGCACTGAAAAACGATCAAGAGCAACCTGCTCTGATACCACTGATCTGGATTATTTTCAGCACGAAATGAGAGCGGAGATATAATAAAGAAATGTATAAAGATATATCAGATATCCAATAATATAACATAGATATATCAGAGATAAACCATAAACACAGAGATACAGTAATACACAATTTCTATTAATGATTGAAATGTACAAAACTGTAGAAATACAGAGTTAAAGACTCGCTAGAATGGTGGTTGCTTATCTCTAAGAAGAGATGTGACAATTATGCTCATTCAAAAGAATATGGATGTTACAATGAGTCTCCAAAGACATTTTTAACATAAATAAAATCTAAAACCCTAACCCCGGAAGATGAAAATCCAACAGTTTTATGGTCCACGTTTTGGGTAGTTTGGTGTATCAACTTCCCATGGGCGTAACTTTGGCATACGATCTCCATTTTGGGCGCACGATAGCTAGTTGGAAAGGTATTGATGAGAATATTCATTTCACAAGCTCAATCAAATCCTTTGATTATAATTGAGGTGCCCGATCGTGAAAAAACGTTGTTTAGGCCCTCAAAATGGCCTTGAAAGTTTGGTACTCGAAAAACTGTTAAAACTAGTAATTTGCCAACAAACTGTTTTGAGCTAGTTGGAATAGGTGGGTGGCCACCGATATCCACCTGGATCAAAAGATCATTCTCCTTCTCCCACAGGAACCTGGCAACACAATCTCCAATCTATCAAGCAAGGGGGCCTGCTATGATTTCTCACTCAACCACTAAAACTCCTACAACCCCATTTTTCAGCTTGATATGAAGACACTGCCAAGCAAATCATGTACCTAGAACAATGCCTTTTTACACTTCTTCTCTGTTATGATCTAAACCAAAGAAATCACATACATTACTCTTACATGGAATTGGTCTCTCGATCCAACCTTGCGCAACTGTTATTCACCCCTGTCCTTTTTCCCATGATTTTCCCTCTTTTCTTTCCTACCTCAACAATATTTCATGTGTCAAATCAAGAAACTTCTAGATGGGTACTCTGCCCATCCTCTCATTTATTCTTGAGGAAGACTCCCCAACTACCAGCTTGACTGGTAAATAAATTATTTTGGACAGAGGGCAGTTCTAGGTCTGAGCATTTTAAATCCTGCAGTGTACTGCTTGGCAGGGTCATCTCAACTAGTGATGGTTCCCCTTACCATTCCCTCTCATGGAATCATATATGTATAGGAAACACCTTCAATAGTTATTCATAATTTTTCCATTTTATATTAACAACAGAAATATGCGTACATCATATTCTTTAGACATGGTTCATTACCTTTCAAAATTCATACATAATAAGCCTATCCATAGTTTTGGAGACAATAAAAATTATAATTACAAGCTGTGGGAAACACGGGTATTACATTTCATAATATTAACGTTGTTAATTCAACATAATCACTCATAAATAACTAACATTAATTCACATACTCATTTAATCCATAACACTTGTCTCTTTCGAAATAAACACCAACTGATTGTAGATAAATGATGTTCCACCCAACTTTAGGCTCATCGTTTACTATCACCTTTCTGCAATAGGGCCGCCCCTGAGATAAGACTATGAGTCTGCAAGGACAAAATCACCTATAGCTGGCTCTAATCCTTACACACAACCCAATTTCTCAGACATAGTAGTTTATCTAATCTACCATATATCATTCATATTCCGCACCCAAGGAACGAGGATCCTCTTCTTTTCCACACAATCCCTCCGGGATATCCCACTTCCCTCTAGAGCTCTAGTACAGTTTGAAACGAAGAAATCTTTCTTATGGAGAATCTAGAAATTCTTAATTGTAATAGAGTTTCTCAATGTCTGTCATGTCCGTTGCACATGGTCACAATTTCCTCATGAAATCATGACAACAACTTCCATATTTATCACAACAATATTATCCATAATTACATGACATTCATTTCCCATGATTCCCAGTGCATACATAGGATGGTCACCTAAGCTCTGAGAGACAACTTTCCCCAATGAAGAATGACAATAATTTCCTTACATTACCAAAATGCATGGATTATATTTGCATGAAGGGGAGATGCCATGTGCTTTCAAAGGAAGCCCATGTATCTATATGACTTAGCATAATTAAAATAAAGGATTTAGGCTTAGGATAGATCCTTAAGATGAATCACTGATTTATTATTATTTATTAATATTAATTTCCATGACAAACCTTTGAAATCGCAGCCTCACCATATTTATTTTCTCACGTGATCACAGTGTCTGCTTTTTGGGTGGGTGCAGAGTAGATGAATCATTTGCCTGACAAACCTTTGAAATCGCAGCCTCCCCATACGTTATCACGTGATCGCAGTGTCTTCTTTTTCGTGCAGCGATCCATTCTCTGTTAATATATAATTTGAATTGATCTCAAAGTTAATTAATTAATTTTATTTTAACATCGAATCGATTACAACTATCCATTGTTTTTTCAGGATGAGAATTCAATTACTGATATGTTTGGATAGAGACAGTGTAAGTAGCTATCTAATATTTTTATTTTATTTTTTCGTAATAGTTAGATTATTTTTGTTTACTCTTTGTTTTTATTTTCTCGTAATAGTTAGATTATTTGTGTTTAGTCTTAATTTAATGCGTTAACAAGTTTCACGATGTTAATCCTTATCTAAGCATGTATGTATAGTAGCTCAAGATTCAAAAATAGAATTATGTTGTTACAGCTAAACTCAAGTTCAACCTTATCAGAGCCTTTCAGGACCTTCGTTTGCATGCAGGGTTTACCTGGCTGGCCCTGAGCATTGTTGGAGCAGCTCTTTCAGGTATCAGTTTATCAAAACCTGACTGGAGTAGAGCTAGTTTAGGAATGATTTTATTTATTAATTTTATTAATTTATTTTGGAAAATGATTTTTTTTATAGTTTTATTAATCCATTTCACTTATTAAATATTTTTGGAGATTATTATTGTTGATAAGTGCAATTTATTATTTTGGGGTATAGGTAAACTTTTGAAAATGTTTCAATTGATGCTTAAGTTATTATCATGATTGTTGTTGAGTAATATTATTTTCCTTTTTTTATATAAATGTTTTAAAAATGTTTTGATCTAAACTATAGTTAGTGACTTTTTTTTAATATTCTTATGATTGTTATTGCATAATTGGTATTTTCATGTGTTTTGTGACTTTTTTTTTATATTCTTATGATTGTTATTGTATAATTGGTATTTTCATGTGTTTTGATTATAAGTTTTTTATATATTTTTTTTAATTAAATTTTATATTATATTATTTATTATTAGTAAGGTTTTAAATAGATTTTTTACATACTTATTAACATCTAATTTTTAATTTACTAACTAGTTAATTTATTCACTCTATTTAACCACAAAGTCATTAAACACTTAATTCTTAGCATACAAACACCATAAATTTAAGTCAAACATAAACTATTAGTCCAATAACCTCACTCCATTACCACGAACCTCTTAATACATAACACATTACTCCTTAAATCAATAAACCAAAATAACTCCAATCACTATTCTACTAACCAAAATACCAGTTATCCAAAACATTATGCTAACAATTGACTACTCATTTAGAATCCCCATAATTATTTATCAACCAATCAACTAATATGCTCTAATCAATAACCCATTAATTAATTAATTACTATAATTAATTATAATGAAACATAATAACTTTTGCTCCAATATAATTATCCCTTAAAACTCATAAATCATAAATCATTTGAGCATTGTCTAATAAAACAACAAAAGTAACCTTGAATTGAAAAATGATTAGGTCTTCACAATTTATCTTAAAAATGACCTACTTGAAAATCCATACCATCATATTAAAATTGATGGTGGTCCAATAGAACACCCCTTTTTTCTTGACATAAACGTTAAGATCAATCTCCATTGTAAAGATCGAATCTCCATTGTAAAAGTAAAGTTACAAGTAACAATCATATTAAATTAAATTTAAAAATGTTTTAAGAAGATTCTATACCCACGCTGGTTCCAAACGCTGATAAAAACATATTGACATGGACCAGAAGATTCTATACCCACTAACTTCATTCGCAAAATATCTCTAGCGATATTGTCAAGTTTAAATTGACATATTCCATTTGTTAAGAAAAACTTTCTCATTTCTTATTCCAGTTTCCCACTAGAGGAATTGAACAAGTAACGCTGCACTATCATCTGTCAATGTTGATTGGTTAGATTTTCGATCATGGATTGGTTACTACAGTGAACATAATTTAATGTTCACTGTGGTTACCACAGTGAACATTAAATTATGTTCACTGTGGTAAAATTGCTTAAATGTCGTATCATGGATTGGTTACCACAGTGAACATAATTTAATTTTCGACTTCAGAGAAATGCTACACCTCTATTATCGTTTCACACATGTCAAATTAAATGTGGATTCAGATCTCTTCTCTGTCTGAAACCCTGTCAGATGCCATTAAAGTGCCTGCTATCGTCCAGAAATAATAATATTATCATGTAATTTAAATATAGTGTCCGCACCTCTGGTTGAACTTCGCTATGCCTCCTTATCAACTGGCAGTTACCATTGATCCTGCACTTCGTACTATACACTGAAAGTGCAGTTTTGGGAATGGAAACGGCATCAATCCACTGGCAGGACAGGTAACAAAGACGAGAGGTAAGTGAATAATAAAGCCCTTAATTCTCCTTCTGTGTCTTCTTTACAGATAGATAGCATTTACTGTCTGCTTGCAAAAATCCTCCAACGCAGTGTTTTGATGGTTTGGTCAAGTGCTACAAATTCAATCCAATAAGCATTGAGATTGCGGTCAGTGATGGCAATGGCGAAAGAGTTGGTGATTATTGTTCTGGTATTTGTACTGGAGTTTCAATGTATAAAAGGAGTGAATAAGGATGGAACCCTTCTCCTCTCTCTTCTCAAAAATTTGAAGGCACCACCCAACATTATCCGCAGTTGGAATTCAAGTGACAAATATCCCTGCCACTGGGAAGGAGTCTCCTGCCATAGAGATCACACGGTGAACGTCCTCGATCTCACAGGGCAACTCATTTCTGGAACGTTGTCTCCAGCCATCGGTGGCTTGCGAAAACTGAGGGCACTGTATTTGAGCTCCAACACTCTATCTGCCACTATTCCTAGGGAGCTGGGGAATTGCACAGAGCTCGAATATCTGGATCTCTCCGAAAACAATCTGCATGGCCACATTCCTCTCGAGGTGGGTCGACTCACAAAGCTCTCATACTTGTCGCTCTATTCTAACTTTCTCACCGGAACCATTCCACCCTCCATTTTTGGGCTTCCGCTGCTGGAGGAGATTTACTTGAATCAAAACAACTTGACTGGAGAAATTCCATCAAATGTTGGAAATCTCACCAAACTCTCCAGCTTATGGTTAGCAGAAAACAAGTTATCAGGAACAATACCCGCTTCCATAACTAATTGTCGTCGCCTTGCAAAGCTTTATCTCTATCACAATCAACTGCATGGAAATCTGCCAGAAAGTTTAGGCAGGCTACAGAGTTTGGCATACCTCTACCTTACCAGCAATATGTTTGAAGGCCATATACCCAAAGGGCTTGCAAGGAACAGCGGCAGTCTTATAGAAGTTGACCTATCGGATAACCGTTTCAATGGGGAAATACCATGGGAGTTGGGCAACTGGAGCAGTATTTCAATGATTTCACTTGACCAAAATCAACTCACGGGACGCATACCCTCCTCCTTTGGATCATTGCAACGGCTCTCTGTGCTTTATTTGAATCAGAATTCATTGTCCGGTAACATCCCTCCAGAACTAAGGAGATGCAGGCAGTTGACAGATTTGAGGTTACACAGAAATAAGCTCGAGGGGCCCATTCCTCCAGAGCTAGGCGGTTTGCAACATTTACACACTCTGTTCTTGTCCGAAAATTCCATTCAAGGCCCCATCCCTGCAGAGCTTTTTAGATCAGAGAGTCGTCTGGAGAATCTTTATCTTTACAACAACAGTCTCACAGGAGCAATACCTTCCGAGATTTGCAATCTGAAACACCTGAGAGAATTTTTCATCTTCGACAACCAACTTTCTGGTCCAATTCCTCCAGAATTCGGCGCCAGAAACAATCTCACGGGATTCGATGCAACTGGGAACCGTCTTTCCGGAACAATACCTCCGACGCTTTGCTCTTCTGGCCAGTTAGAGCTTCTGTTGATGGGCAACAATTTGTTCGAAGGGGGGATTCCTTCCGAGATTGGGAACTGTCAGAGCTTGAGGCGATTGAGACTCGGCCACAACCGTTTGACTGGTGTTATCCCTGTCCAGTTTCTGGGTTCGAATCTTCAGATTGACTATCTGGATATGAAGGATAATAATCTGCAAGGTGAAATACCCTCAAGCTTAGGGCAGAGCAAAAATTTGAGCTTCATTGACCTGTCCATGAATAGATTGAGCGGCACCATTCCTCCAGAATTGGGGCAACTCTCCAATCTCCAGCAACTCAATCTGTCTTCCAACAAATTGTCGGGCATGCTGCCTCCAGAACTTGGTAATTGTCATCTTTTATATTCAGTTGACTTGGGTTTTAATTCACTGAATGGCTCAATACCAGAGCAGTTAGCCAGTCTAAAGCAATTGGAATATCTAGTTTTTCAAGGGAATCATTTTGGTGGAAGCATTCCGGACTTGTTCTCCAACTTCGAGCAGTTACTGGAGCTAAATCTGGGAGGAAACGAATTTGAAGGTCAAATCTCGTCATCGCTTGGGAGTTTACAGAATCTGGCTGTTGCTCTGAATCTGAGCAACAACAGACTGAATGGGGAAATTCCAGCGGCTCTGGGGAATCTGAATAAGCTCGAGAGCCTAGATTTGTCATCCAACAATCTCTCAGGCAACATTCCTTCAACGTTTAACGGGCTTGTGTCATTGCTTCGAGTAAACATCTCCAATAACCAGCTCATGGGTTGCATACCCTCGTTATGGTTGAGGTTTGCGAGTTCAAATTCCTCGAGCTTATTCGCTGGCAACCATGGGCTGTGTTTGCCAGAAGAACGCCGAAATAGTTGTAAATGCAGTAGGGATTCAGTGGCTTGTGTTGATGAGCAGAACAAGAGAAGAGAGAAAGGTCTGGGTACCGTCTCTATAGTCCTCATTTCTATGGGATCAATTTTGTTTGCTTCTTGCATGGTGGTTTGCATATTATGGAGATTACTGTTTCCTGAATCCAAGTTGAGGCCTGAAGACGAGGCAACTGCTCTGGAAATGTCATCCAAATTGAATCAAATTCTGCAAGCTACGGAGAATCTGAGCGAGAGATATGTAATAGGCAGAGGCTCCCAGGGGATTGTTTACAGAGCAGAGTTGCCGTCGGGGCAAGTGTATGCCTTGAAAAGAATTGCATTCAGTGATGAAAACAGAGAGGAAATGGGAATGATAAGAGAACTCCAAACAGCTGGTAAAATCCGTCATAGAAATCTGGTTAAACTATTGGAGTTCTGGATGCGCAAGGAATGTGGTTTCATTCTGTATGAGTATATGCCCAACGGTAGCCTGGATGCTGTTTTGCACGAGATGGAACCTCCTCCAGTGTTGGGATGGGATGTTCGTTACAGAATAGCCATTGGCACGGCCCATGGGCTCTCATACCTGCACCATGACTGCCGTCCTGCGATCATACACAGAGATATCAAGCCCAGAAACATACTGCTGGATTCAGATATGGAACCCCGCATTTCTGATTTTGGGATTGCACGACTCGTGGACATGAGATCCTTGTCTTCTAACATTTCAGTCTATGGTACTTTGGGTTACATGGCGCCAGGTAAACCATTTTTTTCTTGGGCTTTCTTGCATGAATCTGAATCGAACTTGTTTATGATTATGGGTTTGTTGTTTGTTTTCTAGAATGCGGGCTTACAGGGAGAGCAAGCGAGAAAATGGATGTTTACAGTTACGGAGTGGTGGTATTGGAGTTGATAACGAGAAAGAAGGCATTAATGGATTTGAGTTCTGCAGAGGGGACGGACATCGTCAGTTGGGCGAAGTCCCATGCTGATGATGACTATGCTACTTCCTTGGTGGATGAAGGCCTGCGAGATGAATTCATAGAATCGCAAGCGAAAGCAGAGATCGTGGGTACGATTCGAATCGCATTGAAATGCACAGTTGCGAAGGCAGAGGAGAGGCCAAGCATGAGACAAGTGGTAGAAATGCTCAGAGCGCTGAGGCCTGTGAACCCAATATCAAGAAATTCAAATACGAAAGGGAAAGTCGTTTTGGGGGAGCCATCGACTCCGGGTGGAAGGAATGTGATGAGTGCGTGAAGATAGCGGCATGTGATGCGGGGACAGTATAAGAAACACACAAATACAGCAAATTGGGCAGCTGTAAACCGCTGAGATCGTCAGTTATGCCCCACCTTGCTCAGAGTTATTTCCATTTGCTGAGAAGACACAGTTGTGAATTTAAGAATCTGTTTACGTATCATTTTTCAAAGTGAAATATAATCTACTTAGATTATAAGTTAGGTTATGTAATTAACTTAGATTATGAATATGCGCATGGACGGAGATTCTCCTTCCCATTTTTTTTTTAAAGTATTAGGTGATTAAGGTAGGTGTTAGATTGAATTGAATTTGTTATTGTGAAAGTTAAAGCAAAGTTTCAAAGACGAAATATTAATATAGGGATTTTATGTTTTGGGTTACTTGATATAGATATAGATAATGAAGTTAAATGATTTGGAAAAGAGTATATTAGTTAAAAAAATTAAATATTATTTTATATTAAGTGTGAATTTATTGTTTTATAAAATAGTGGTATTTCATTAACTTAAATTTGAATTGGCCTTGCTTTGGAGTGGTATAAAACTAAAAAAGGAAACTGGCCCTGCTCCGAAGTGGTATAAAACCAAGGTTTTTCACAGAGATAACAAATAAGGCGACATACATACTGAAAGTACAGTGGGAACTGTCTACAACTACTAGCAAGAAAAAATTGACATCTAGTGTGCTATCCAAATAAAAACTAAACCAATGAACCACAATGCAATTAACAGACCCTATCATGACATGTATCAGTCAAGGGCGGATTGTTTGGATCCGCTAGAGGTATGCAGATGGGAACTTGAAGAAGAGTCACATCCTACACTAGAAGAAATGACTCCAACTCTTGAGGGGTATGCAGATGGGAACCTAAAGAAGAGTCGCATCCTACACTAGAAGAAATGACTCCAACTCTTGAGGGATTGTTTGAACATATAATGCCATGAGTGTTGAGATTCGATGGTCCATGAGCTCCATGCGGAAGGTAAGGTCTTTCATTTCTCTGCAGATTTCAAAGAGAAGTTGTTGAAGAGTATCCAAGGTCTGTTGACTGTGTGAGGAACCCATGCCCTGGCTAGCATCTCATTCCTCTGAGCGGGAACTTGGGGATGGAGTTCCTCCACTGCTTCCACCTCAGTCAAGCGGGATATCAACTGGCGGACGAGGCATAGAGACAGACATAGGACCATATCCTAAAGAACGCCTCTCAGCATTAAACCACTTAATGTGGCACCCCCATTCTAAAGAGACCTTCGGTTGTCATCACACATTGCTCGATTCTGGATTGCCAACATACGAGGATCACTTTTTCTATGTAACACGAGTACTATTGCTCCGACGAGAGCGAGAGCTCTCATGCCTGTGAACCATGGGAATGTTCTTTGCACAAACCAATGTAACAAAAAAGGGAGAGAGATAATAAAATATGTGTCGACGAGCCATAATAAACATACCACCCTGTTGAACCTGATTCTAAGCACCATTAATGGAAAGTCTAAATTCCTTCGTTCCACCTAAGTTTTCCATGGGAATAAGAGTTATGGCCATAAAACTGTAGTACTTCATTTGTCGTCGCCAACTATCACTCATCGTGAGATAGCTAGCCACAGGTACCATGTTGTTATGCCCAAGCTTGAGGTGAAGGCCATCCATAGAAGGATAAAGGAGGATTAGCATGGTTCTCGAGGCAATTAATTGCACCTACTCTCAAGTGGTTGATCCTCCAGATCGCACATAAATACTTGGCATGTTTAAAATGACACCCCATCCGGGGTAGGGACTTCCTACCGAGCGAGATCTATACATTCCAAGAAGAGGGGATCGTCACGGTTAAGGAGAGGATTAGTATGTATCCTCCCTTGAAACTCCAATGTTGGCTAACTCATCAACAAACTTATTTGCCTCACACCTAACATGGGAAGGAATCAAGACCACCATATTGAGCACAAGGAGAGTTTTGAGCAGCTCGATATTGTTGAGAATCCTCCATCTTTAGGAGACCTTGACTGGCGTCGAACCATTGAGAATTTGAGATAACATGGATACAATAATTTGTGAATCGTCCTCCACTACAATCTAGAAGTATCGCATCTGGATAGTAGCCTAGATACCCCTAATGAGAGCCCATATTTCCTCCATATTATTAGTGTCAAACCCTAAGGTACCTTCCATAAAATGGAAAATTTGGCCCTGTTCATCCCGAAATACCATACCAAATCTCGATGGCCCTAGATTTCCTTTAGAAGCACCATCAAAATTGAGTTTAACAAATCCCCGAGGAGGGCATTGCTAGTGATCGTTCCCTTGCATAGAAGTTGATTTCCTAGGGAATGGATCATGCACAGGTTCAAGGCAGAGGTCCCATTGATGAAAAATAACAGATTCGATCGGATCATAGGCGAGGTCCTCCTTCATCCATTTTGTGAGTCTAACCGTCTCCAAGATGCAGCCCTGAATTTTGTCCCACAAATCCCACCAATGCAGTTTCTTAGTCCAAAAGATCCTTCGATTGTGCTCCTTCCATAATTTCCAGAGGACAAGCCCTGGTAGTAGCTGTCAGATTTTGTTGAGAACGAGATTTTTGAAGGTCTAGAGTCTCCAGTTGGCCATAGTTTCAGTAATGTTATCTCTGTGTCAATCCGAGGTGTGCATGATCTGGGAAACCTAATCCCAAATTTGAGAGCTAAAGTGACATCTGTTGAGTAGATGTTCCGAAGTTTCTTCCTGTTGGTGGCATAGAGGGCAGAGTGAAGGCCCAATAACTCCTCGTTTTCTAAGATTATTCCAAGTGAGTATGCGTCTATGTGCCACCAACTAGAGAAATGTGCAAACTTTAGGCCATAGGTTGAGCTTCCAGATGTTACTCCAAATGACATCCTTCAGCAAGATGGAAAATTTATCCTTGATGCCATACGCCTCGTTAATGGAAAATGAGCCTTTCAGTGAATGTCCCCATTGTAGAATATCCAGTTCCTCTTTGACTCAAAGCTTACGTGGGATCATTGCATCTCTCCATTGCCCCGTATCAATGTTGATTGGCAGGTTAATATCGGTCTGGGTGGATCACCACTGATGGGGGCCCTTCGTGTATAAAAAATATTCTGCTACATGATTCAATCATTATTGACACATTTGAGTTCGGATGTCAAACAATTTGTCCTCGTTGAAAAGAGGGGGTTGTTGTTGCCATGAGACTACCCAAAACAAGGCTTGTCATCCACTCTAGATGTCCCAAAAGGCATGATCACGGACCAAGGATTGGTTCTCCCATGTTGTGTTCCAAATTAGAGAACATTCACGTGAGTGCAAGCTAATGATGGTCTCTCATGACACGTTAGTGGCAATGCAAACCTGGAAAAACAACAATATGTTAACTTGGAGGGATTATTCAAGGTACTTTTATAATGAATTTGAATATGGTGTAAGAAGATGAAACGTAGGAAATTGAATTATATTTCCGAATATAGAACTTTTATTCATAGAAATTGTGAATAACTATTTCAAATTTGATTTTTTCTAACAATAGTATCTTATTTTTCCAACAAAATATAAGGTATGTATTTTTGTTCGTGCAGGTGTTGAGTACCTTAACGATGGAATTTAATTCCAAAAACTTGTATATTTGTAGAGAACCCATTTTTCTTGTGTCGTGTATTTTTTGGAAATTTATAATATTAATTTTATATATTTTTTAAATTATCAAAGTCAACATATTGTTGAAATTACAACGTCTTTTGTTCATGTAGGCTAAGAAGGTATTAACATGATTAAAACAACTCTTTTTTAAGATCGTAGGTATCAGTCTCCTCTAGTGTCACATATAACTCATTCGATAAATGGTTAAGCTGGTAAAAAGTTATAGCAAAAACAAGAGAGGTATGTATTCTAGGATTTTGATATATGCGAAGACAAAAATAGTTTAAAAATAGTAAACAATATCATTTTTTTTAAAGTATATATTTGGAATCTGTATAATTGACTCTATTTATGTATGTAGTTTTTTCAACAACTTAATTTTTATCCTATACAAAAATAACGTCAAAGACATATATATATATATATATATATAGAGAGAGAGAGAGAGAGAGAGAGAGAGAGAGGTATTCACAAAAATGGAGGTTTTTTTTTATCAATTTGCAGACCAAACCACTAGGTTTGTCATCTCGAACCTAAAGTCGAGCCAACCAAGTCAGCATACACGTAAATCCCGCCCAAAAAAATTCAATTCAAAATAATGCGCACACGCTCTAGAAATGTTCACGCATTTCTAATAGTGTGCACACGTTATAGGAATGCTCACGCGTTCCTAAGACTACGCACGTTCTCTTATAAGTTATTTGATATTTGTCATTCCCTCGTCTCTCTCTCTCTCCTACATCTACCCCCCTTTTTTGTCTTCCTCT
>SNQJ01S0072251.1:23760-37995 GCA_010110895.2 Picea sitchensis
GCGTCCATTTTTCGAACCGTCTTCAGCCACGGGATCAGCATCCCGCCACCTACATCATGGCTATCCCTGGGCCACTTTCCATCCTGAGCCCCCGGGGCATCCTTTTTTCATATCATGGCCAGGTACGCACGTGCATTGTCACATTTATCTAACACATGTTCATATTTGTTATTCTCTTCAGATATTGTTCACTTTGGGTATTTGGTTGTTCTCTGTGCAGGTACTTGGTCATCATCTATTTGCATCATTCCTTCAGGTATATACTCAGCACTGGCATGTAGTCTCTCCCGCTGTATTGCATTTACATTCCCAGTCACACCCTCTGATATTGGCCTTTAGGATACCCATTCCCGGCTCTGCAGTACTCACACCTCCAGCTGCATCTCCAGTACTGTTACCCGGTAGCATTCTCACCCACATGAGTTGTCCCATTCATAGCACCTTTTGGCACTAATGACACTCATGTTGTTCTTCATCACCCTCTAGGGATGGGAGTCCCAGTAGTCTTTCATCATGTCGCAAATCAACCACATACTTCTTCTCCTCATTTTTGCTAGCTTCCCATACGGACTCCCAGATCATCGATTTATGGTTACGTTCTTTTCACCTGCACCTCCGCAGGATCACGAACCCACCATTTCATCCACCATCAGTTTGCCCATCTGCGAACCTATCTTCATTTCACCTACCTCATACAGAAACTCTCCAATGGGGCCCCCACCCTTCATCAGTTTTCCCAAAGTTTTTGCCCTCACTGGGGCACTCATTTCACACTGGGGCACCCGTTTCTGTATTTGTACATCTTCCCCCAATTTATTCATTATTTATTGTACAAACGCCTTTTCTTTACTTTTGTCGTCACCGTTGGCGACCCGCTTTCCTTTTGGCCACACGCAACCCATGTCACCCTTGGTTGTAGCATTACTTCTCATTTTCCCCCGCCGACATCGTCTATATTTTCAGAGTACTACCCAGGTCACTTACCTTTATCCTCTGAATTTGTTAACCTTGTCCAGCCTCTGGCACAGATTATCCTTGATCTTGTCGTTCCCCTGACACTCGATCTTATCACCCAGTTGCGGCCATGCCTTCTATCATGCACCCTCCAACCAAGGGCAGTCTAGAGTCTTCCCACTTGTTGACTTTGTCCATGTACCTCTGCTACTTCCTCACCACAGTAGATTCCACGAAGCCCCTTGCTTCTGGGAGTCGCATCCTCCTTTTGTCGACAACAACACACTTCTCCAAAAGGACGACAGTATCTTGATTCTCATTTCCCATTCAATGAGAGATCTCGGACGGCATAGGGGGAAATACCATTTCTCCCTGATGTCGTTGACCCCCATAACATTCGACGCCAACACTTTCTCATGTTGCGGTGGGTCTTACTTTGCGACTATTGCAGTTTGTATTGCCGAAGACCTCTGAACTTGGCCGGGCCATCCTTGCCCACATCATCATCGATGTTTACTTCTGCGACCATTACCGCTGGTTCAGAGTATGTTCCTTTGCAGAATTGTCTTCTGCCTTTATCATTTCACCCCAGAGGGCGCTGCAGCTGTCTACATCAAAATTTCAGACACTTTTTCTTCAGAATTACATTTTACGAGCATGGGGCATGCCTGCCTCGTTTGTACACACTTGTATATTGATACACACTTTGTGGACGGTCGGGATCTACAGGTTCCTTCCTTCTCCAATGGATCTCTCTACACGGTCCCATTCTTGCTCTCCCTTACAACACCATTCTCCGTAAAAGAAACATTGCTGGATTTCGGCTATACATTTTGCTCCTAACCTCATCCATCAGGGGGCATCTGTTATCACTGAAATTTCGTCCACATGTGGCGACAAGAACTCTGCATCGTCAAAACAGAAAAGAAGTCATTCATGGCACAAGGTTAACCCCACAGCACAGCAAAAGGGTCAAAACTATACAAAATGGCCAAAAAATTGCAAGGCGCTTTACATCCTCTGGGTGCGCGCGCGCATGCACGTAACATCTTCGTACAAGGCGCGCATATGTGCACAAGGCGCGGCTATTTGGCGAAAAACCCGCACGCCTGCTAAACGGCGCATTTATTGAAAATGGTCGGCTTCCCAACCACTAATGGATCGGCTCCCAAGTCAATTTGACACCAAATCCGAGCTCAATCCTCATGGTGGGCTGGTCAAAGACCTAATTGTGCCCTAAAGAGCCCCTTTTCACATTCAAAAGAGGCCACATAATAACCCAATGCTTGGCTATAAAAAGCCATGAATGACCACCATTTTCTCAAGGACTTCTTCATACTGTTATGCTGCTGAGATTGCTAGAGACTCATTCTTTGGCAACACACATTGTAGGCTGCATTTCATAAGCTAATCACCCCTCACTTGAGTGAATAAGCTTGGAGTTCTTTCACCCACATTTTCATCTTTTCATTGTAAAGGAGAGCAAGCTTTGAGGGCCTCAAGAGCCTTCCATTGGAGAAAGGAGGGACCCAAGTCCCCTTTCTTCTTTGTGTGTCTTTGGATTTCATCAACAGATCAACTTATACATTGGTGATATTGGTCCATTTGTCTCTATTTTTCATTTGTTTTATATGCTCATAGTTTTTATTAGTTTTAGTTTAATTCTTGTTAATAGATTTGTTGTTTTTCTGTCTAACCTTTTACCTCACAGTTGTCATGCCTAGCAGAGCCCAACTGGGCATGTAAGCACTCATAATTTGCTCACACAGTGACGAATTGGGTGCAAACAGTGACGATCACTACACCCGAGACTGTCCACATCGCAATGAAGTGGCCAAGCTTTTCAAGGGAAATTCACAACCTGTTGTGCTTACTCAGCCTTTCCCACAGAAACAATCTTTGGTTTCTCAAACCCCCACTCCAGGGGGTAGTTCCAACCAAACCCATGATGAAGCCTCAACAATTGCCCACATTTACATGTTTAACGGGGTTAATTTGACCACTCGCACTGCGACATATGACACGCCAGTTAAACCTGATAAGCCAAAGACTGCTAATGGTTCTTCACCGGACTTGTTACCATCCTCTGTTAATCCTCCGTCTGTTAGTCCTCCATCTGGGCCACTTCAGATTGAGAAACCTTCATTTGACTCCATTTTATGCCCTCCTAAGAGCACTATTCGGAAGTCTACCTTTAATCCTAGTTCGCGGGCTGCCCAAAACTACAACATCGTTGAAGATTTGGCTCAAGCTCTATGTGCTATGTCCACTTTGGAAGTTCTACAACACTGTCCCAACCAATGTAGAATGCTCTTAGCTGCTATCGGTGCTTTTGATCCTGAGTCATCAAACAACCTCTCGTTTAATCTGGATGATCATCAACCGCGACTCTCCCACCAGTTAGCTTTTCAAATCGATGTTGTTGTTCACAATCAACAAATCCACCGAACTATCTTAGATGAGGGAGCCTCCACTTGTTTCATGTCCTTAGCTTGTTGGAAACACTTAAAATCACCTGCCCTTAACAAATCCCCTACGATGTTATGCGCTTTCGATGGACGAGGTTTTCATCCTCACAGATTATTACAATCCCTAGCCGTTCAGTTGGGCGGAAAAACTGTTACCGTTGATGTCGAGGTGGTCGATGCCCCCCTCGATTACAACCTACTACTCGAAAGAAGTTGGTTCTATGCTATGACTGTCGTCACCTCATCAGTGTTTCAATGTGTACAATTCCCCCATCAAGGAAAAATTGTCACTATCGATCAACTTTATTTCTGTACACTTGACACTCGCGTCCCTGTCACCAACAACATTCCTTTTTTGGGAGACCACCCAGTTATGTATGAAAGCGTTGGTGTTGGCTTATTGAAATATTCTATCCTTATGGGTACTTTCCCTACACCACTTCCACCTACCTCACGTCATATTGTCGCCATTAATATGATCTCGACTATGCCTTATCAATCCTTGGAATCATTTGATCCCTGGATTGTGCCTAGTCCTATGGAATTCGATGTGCTCGGTGACACCATGCCACTTAGCCTAGCCGAGGCTGCATATGTAGTTTTTCAATCTGCCTCTCCCTCTTCGAACAATTCACATTTATTGGCACCTGATGCCTACTCGGTGCCCTCATGGTTGGATTCCCAGTCATCTGTTGTTGATTAGATTTCCCAAATTTTCCCTTTTGACGAATCTATTATGGAAATGCTTAGCATTGATGATCTGCCTTGGGATGATAACCATCATCGATCCTCTTTTCTTCCGCCTTTGGAAGAAATTCACCAAGACATACGTTATGTCTTTCCTCCCGATGTTACCAATGCTCTGCAATATCCTATCCTCACACAAGATACTCTCTCTGAGGGGAATATGGGTAACATCTCTACTACGATCGTTATTGATATTTGAATCAAAGAAGGTGTCGTGGAAAACATTAACCTTGGTGCTAATTGCACACCCAAGGAAGTGGTCTCTTACACCGCTTTGTTTAAATAATTCTGCGATTTCTTTGCTTGGAGCTACAAGGAAATTCCAGGGATCGACCCTTAAATTGTCGTGCATGAAATCAAGACTTACCCTGACGTGAAACCTGTTCGACAAAAGCTTCACCTGGTTCATCCCAAGAAAATCGCAGCTATAAAGGCAGAAGTTGAAAAACTTCTAAAATATGGATTTATCTATCCTGTCCCTTTGACAGAATGGGTCTCCAACCTTGTTCCGGTTGCCAAAAAACAAGGGAACATCCGTGTTTGTGTTGACTATCGAGATCTCAAAAAATCTTGTCCCAAGGACAACTACTCTATGCCCTTCATCGACCAAATCATCGATAATTGTGCAGGGAGCGTAATCTTCTCTTTCATGGATGGATTTTCTGGGTATAACCAGATTGAAATATTACCTGCTGATCAACATAGCCTTTATTTGCAAATGGGGGACTTTCGCCTATCGAAAGTTACCATTTGGCCTCAAAAATGCTGGTGCTACTTTCCAGCGGGCCATGTCTGTCACATACCCACTACCTAAATCAATTTTTTTTCTGGTCCTTTGTCGGACTCGAGCTCCTAAATGACCATGGAGATTCAACGTAGACTGGCTCTTCCTCTTTTCTTCCCCATTCTCAGGTGATTGCAGTTCAGTTTGAATGTAGTGCCTATTTGTATTTCGCACCCCGGCGCTGTAGTAATGTCCAAACATTAGACTCTGCAAACACCGAACCCCGGCACGGCTAGCGAGTGACCAATGGGAATGAATCCCTACGGAGTCAGCGAATGGAAAATAGGAACCAACCTCAATAGGAGTAGAGAACAGCCAATGAGAAAACACCCCATTCCACAGTTAGGTGGCATACAGGTGGCGAGAGGAACATGCGACACGATGGTTGTCATGACAGGGAGGGGCCCCACTTCACACGCTACACTATTCTGGACCCCCCCCCATTAAAGAAAGAATGGCAAGGGGGGTCTGGAATCCACCTGGGAACCATTGATCACAATGAGTCAATCTCGATCGTTCGAGAGTTGCGCGTCCAATTCTGGACCCCCCCCCCTACCACTAAAGGCAGAATAGTAATGGGGGCTCCATAATGGAACCTCAGTCATAGATCTGGACAGGTGAACTCTGGCCATCCAGATCTACTCGCCATTTATCCTAAAGCATGTTCACGTCCTGGATTAAGTTGACGTCTCTTCTCCACATCTAATGGTCATTACAGACCTGGAGATTCTCCGAAAGAATCTCTTCCGTCCATCAGGGTTTTGACACTCGTGATGTCCCAACAATTTGGTTCACCGATCCCCGAATCTTGATACACTCCTCTGTTGCCTTAGCCTCCCGGGCTAAGTCTTTAACCCACGTGACCTCTCTCTCACAAGACCGCAGCCTTGTCCCCCGTCGGGGTTTCGAGGTTTTTGATGCCAAAGTGCAAACGTCCCCAGGACTCACGATTCCTCGAATCCCGACACGCCCTTTACGTGTTATCTCTCCTAGCTAGGCCCCTAGCTCACATGACCACTATCCCCATAACCGCAGTCTTATCCCTCGTCGGGGCTACGGGGATTTCGATACCACAATACATACGTCCACGGGATTCCCAACTCCTCGAATCCTGACTCTCCGCTACACTGACAGTTGTCCCCCACTGATCGAGGTTTCGCGCTTCCAAAGTGCACAGATAAATTGTCACCGGGATCTCCGATATCCCGATGAACCAAACTCCGATGGATGGCCTCCTCGTCGGGACTTTCCCCAATGGCCTGGATCTCTACCATGTGTCCCCACAAGTGGATGGTCTTGATCCAATCTCGTGCTTTTGCGAATTATGGTGCTCCAGAATTCTTGCCTTCCAAACCTTCGATATGTCAATGGCTCTCGATCTCTCCACGTGTCCTCACAAACGAGCGGGTCTGATCTCGTCGGGATTTCGAGACTTGTGATTTCCCAGCTCCTTCGACCTCAGGAACTCTGATTTCCCGAAATGGGAGATCTCTTGACACGTCGCCTCCTTAAATTGGACGGTCTATGACTGCTCCGGTGTTTCCACCATGGAAAGTCCCGATCCCTTGTTACCAGGAGTCCCGATCTCGCGATTCCCGATTTCCCGAAATGGGAGATCTCACGACACGTGGCCTCCGTCGCTCAGACGGATTAGATCTATCCTAGGGTTTTTCACGCCTATACACTGGGGTCTTAACCCTCGGGTAACTCTGGACAGATCCAACGGCTGTCGGGTTTTTCCAGTCGAGATCTGATGGCTCAGATCGGCTCCTTCCCGGGAATTCTTCCATGGCTCCCTAGTCATGTAAAAATCAACGATCCAGATACTCTCATGGACCTTTGAGATCTACGATCCGAAATTCTTCATTGCCCACGAAGACACAAAAAACAAAGGGATAAGGCTATTAACATCCCTACCTTCTCCTACCAATCTAACAGTCGGGTGTGACCACAGATTTCCCGACGGAATCTCGTCCATCGATCAACACCTATCAAGGATAAGGTACTTAACCTTCCATCTTTTTCCTCCGATCTGACGGTGGTGAGTGACCACAGATCTCCCAACGAGATCTCATCCGTCGATTTGATACTTCGTCCTTATGTTGTCATCTCAGGTTTTCAACAGGATCGTTCCTCCTCGTGCAGGTTTACTAAGGTCTTACGCCTTCATCTTCTCCTCCCCGGTTCTTCATGGACTTTTCAAGGAGGGTATCTCTATGGGGAGGTTTACCCAGGGTACTGTCTGAGGTAGATAAGGGTATCGTTCTCCCGAGAACCAGACGTGAAGTCTAAACTAAATCAGTACGCATATAAATAACGATTCATGAGGACATAAGCCATACGTAGTCTTTTCATACAAATATACAACTACTATTACTGATCATAACACCATACAGACATTCTTATAATGAGATCATTCACAGTTTTCACAACTTATGAGCATAATTATCAGAATACATATATTTCAAGATGCCAAAGGAAAAACACTTATCAGAAATAACACCAAGGGTTATACAATTGTTGAGAGGGGTGCTCGTTTCCACCCAACCGTAGGCTTAGCGACTCCCAGCTGATTTACCACTAGCCACCCCCGAGCTGAGACCACGATGCCGTGAGACTGCGTCTCTCTGTCTGCCAGTGACCAGGAGCGAAGGTTGCAATCCTTCCTCTCTTCTATCACTCACTCTACGTGATGTCAGAGTTCCCCTCGCATCTTCCCCCACAATCGCTTCTACCATACGCCTTATCCTCTCGCGAGGTTGTGTGTGGCATGATTACCCTCGCGCCAATCAGGCTTGATGGCTCTATAGATGGGTGGTTCACCATCCCATCCCTCATCAAGTCGCCCGCCTACCAGCCTGCGAGACATTAAATTTGGGGCCAGCGAGCCGCTTTTGGTTCTCCGAGTCAGTGGAGTCCAAATACGGTGTTAATTCTCGGTGGAAGTTAACGCCACCTTTCCAAGTGCCTTCCACCGTCATCGTGGTCTCTTTTTCTGCACATCCCCTCTCAGCAGTCTTGCAATAGATTCAAAATGTTATTCACATTCATTGACCTTTTCCTCAAGGTCCATTTACATCACATATTCATATCTATGAGTTTTCCATGGTTCTCGACCAGTCCAGTTATATTTACAAGCTGGGGGAAACAGGGTGTTACAATGTCATTTGCTTTCCATGATATCAAGCATATCACAGAGCCTTACCTCAACGATTTACCCGCCCACTCATCCAATCGATCCGATCACAATGATCACTTGCGAGCTATTTTTCTTCGATGTTGGTTCTACCGTATTCGCTTGAACCCCCACAAGTGCATTTTTGCTATCGAATCCGGTTGAATCCTCGGTTTCATTGTCTCCAAATATGGGATCCAGGTGGATCCCTTAAATATCAAGGCCATTCTAGCCTTACCCCCACCTACCAATTTAACCCAACTCCAAAGTTTGCAAGGCAAAGCAAACTTCCTTTGTCGTTTCATCTGCAACTACGCTGAGATAACTAAAGGATTCATGCGGTTACTACAGAAAAACACCCCTTTTATCTGGGATGACACTGCCCAACAGTCATTCGATGCTCTCAAGCACGCCTTGACCCACACTCCCTTGTTACACCCTCCGGAGTATACAAAGGACTATATCATTTACTTGGTCGCCTCCACTTCCACTATTGCGATGGTGTTAGTTCAGGAGAACCCCAATGGTGAAGAACATGTGATTTATTACCTGAGCAAGAGTCTATCTGGACCCGAACTCCGATATTCACATGTCGAGAAACTGGCTCTGGCAGTCGTCATCGCTATCCAGAGATTCTTCCATTACATCTTATTACGCACCACCACGGTGATCATGGACTCCAACCCCATGTATCACGTCTTGACACGTCAAGTACTTGGGGGAAAATATTCTAAATGGATCGTTATTCTTCAGGAATTCGATCTTGAGTTTATGAAGGCCAAAGCCAAAAAATCCCTGGTGTTTGCAGAGATTATTTGTGCTCGCCCTCATGTTGATGAAGACATTGAACCTAGAGATTCTCTCCCCGATGAATCTCTCTTCCTCATCATCACCTCCGATCCTTGGTACAAATACATTCTCCTCTACCTTCAAACCCAACGTTTTTAGCCCAACATTTCTCGCAAAGAGCATTGACGCATTCGTCACCACTCTCGTCATTATCTCATCATCGACGACACCTTGTATCACCATGGCATTGACACCATCCTTCGACAATGTCTGATTCACGTGGAGGCTGAACGCGTTTTGAACGATTGTCACCTTGGTGCCTGTGGCGGTCACCTTTCCAGGATGGCCACAGCCCAAAAACTCCTACGTGCCAACTACTTTTGGCCCTCGATTTACAAAGATTGCATCGAGGCCGTCAAAAAATGCCCACCTTGCCAAATATTTAACAAGAAGGCACACACCCACCCTACAGCGTTGCACCCCATTATCTCCATCGGCCCCTTTGCCAAGTGGGGTATCGATTTCATGCAGTGTAAGCCTACCTCAGCCGGGGGGCACGGTTATATAATCGTCATCGTCGACTACTTCACCAAATGGGATAAGGCTATGCCTACCTTCCTAAACGATGGTCATACTGCAGCTATGTTCCTTTTCAACCATATCATAACTCGTTTTGGTGTACCACATTCCATTGTCACGGATCATGGTGCACACTTCAAGAACTAGATGATGAGTGAATTACATGTCAAATTGGGTTTTCGCCATGAAAACTCATCCCCTTACTAACCTCAGGCCAATGGACAAGTTGAGGCCATCAACAAAGTCCTAAAAACCATGATCCAACGCATGGTAGGGGCAAACAAGACATCGTGTCATTTACAACTTTTCTCTGCTCTCTGGGCTTATCGCACTTCTGTGAAAACCTCAACTGGATTTACTCCTTTCCAATTGGTGTATGGCATTGAAGTCGTTCTACCAATCGAGTGTGAGATTCCATCACTCAAACTTAAAGTAGAACTCCTGCCCCACACTTCTGTTGAAGAAGAACGATTCTTGTATCTATCCAAGATGGAAGAAACACGTCGTGATGCTTCTCTCATTAATGAGGCACATCAAAAATGAATTAAGAGTCAATACGACAAATCCTTCCACCCTTGGAATTTTGCAGAAGGAGACTTAGTCCTCGTTTATGACCAAGCTCACGATAAATTGGGGACAGGAAAGTTAGAACCTCTGTGGCACAGTCCTTACATTGTGAAGCGTGTTCTACACAGAGGTGCCTACGAATTAGTAGATCATGATGGAATTTCCCTGGGAGAGCCCCGAAACGGGCTTTACCTTAAAAGGTACTATGCTTAAATTACCTAGCATCTGTACTTTGTACATTATTGCATTTTAGTTTTGGTGTGTCTTTTTCTTTTGCGTGCCCGAGTCTTTACCGTTGCCACTCATGATTGTGCTTGTGTTTTCATGCGCAGATGATGTCTTCCTTTCCTATGTTTTTTGGGTTTGCGGATGGCGCTAGTCGACATACCTGGAATATTGCTTCGGCAACATGGGTTATTTACCAATTTGACGAGGTGGTGAGTTCAGGAGGTATCTGCTTAGGAACAGCAACCAACAACATGGCAGAATATCATGCTGTCATCGGATTGTTGACCCAAGCCTCCTCCCTAGGTATCTCTCGTATCATTGTTTACTTAGACTCCCAACTCGTGGTCTATCAACTCAACCGTATCTACGCTATCCGTAGTCCTATCCTGCTATGTCTCCACCTACAAGTTAGTCGTCTTGAATGAATGTTCGATTACATTGAATATAGACACATTCCAAGAGAACTTAATAGTGTTTCAGATTCGTTAGCTAATTACATAATGGATCAGTATCTCGCCCACATATAAGATTTAAGGAAAGCAAAATTGTACATCACATGAAAATTAAAACACATCACAGACATCATCATGTACAAATCATTGGCACTGTAAACACTCGAAACTGTATATATATATATATATATATGGCATGACTGAAATGTTTTGATTACATCAAAAAGTATGTAGAAGAGAAAAATGTTGGGTCTTTACACCCATACAACGTCGCCTGACAAGGCATACAAAAATACGATCACCAGAGAGACTCTAATCTCCCCGCACTACATTGTGCTGCGAGTAACATATCACTGCGTGTACTACGCGCCTCAGTAGAGAATTGATATTCTCTGGTACTCCCACAGTGTGCCTCTGCAAATGTAAAGGCACTTCTCCCCTCCGTAGAGGAGGAATGCCCATCGTGAGGCCTTGGAGGTTTCTTTCAACCTCTCGGAGACCTATCACTGGTACTGTCGGATCTGCTACAATCGGAACGCCCCCACGACATCCTGATATCGGTATATCATCCAGGCGCACTGCTCCCTTGTCTGCATGTTGAAAACAATACATCTGTTAAAAAAATCTTCTACATACCCCAAATATATATATATATATATATATACATCAAAAACTTAAAAAACAAAACTAGACAAGGTATGGCTCAGTCTCTTACCTGACACATCCCAGTCTTCCCCTGTGGGTAAAATCAAATACATGCTCCTGCGGAAATCTACCTCAGCGTATGGGAAGTCCTCTACCCAAAGATATTTTCGTCTCAGCCAAGCAAAGATATCGCCAGTGAAACGGAACTCTGACTCCGCTACTAGCCTCGGAGACAGACTAGTCCACCTCTCCATCCTTGGTTCGTCCACTGGTCGCACCGCCAGTGCTATCTGAGGCTGCATCTGGGGGATGCGTTCCAGGAAAAATGAGACCAGAAAAGAGCCATAACCAAATTGTTTCTGTCCCATCCAACACCGTGAAACTTGTTCCTTCACATTTCGAAGGAACCTTGCACTCCAGTTGAACAGTGTTGGTTCCAAACACTGGACACCATAATCCACCTGCGATCTTGATGCCAGATGCACGCTAGTACTTCCCGTCATGCTTGTGATGGAAAACAGTATGGACCAGAGGGGTAGCTCTCGAATATCCTTGATAGGGATTATACCCCCTACCAGCCTTGCTCCTGGGACACAGTGACGTGCCAGATACACATCCACTTGCTCAGGTAGTGCCCTCTACCCGGAAAAAGATATGGGAACCCCTCTTTTCGAGAGGCCAGTCAAGAAATACATGTCTTCTAACTCAATGGTTAGAAGCTGTGTGCCAATCTGGAATCCTTGCTCCGCAACATCCCATAGGCCAATCATATGCTCAAGCAACAAAATCTCCTTCTTCATTTTTTGCAACTTGAAGAATCTGAGTAAGCGACAAGCTCGCAATGCGGCACGCATGCGAGGAGTCCACAAGGCAGCTAAGTCATCCATCTCATGTTCTCGTTATTTCCATTCGATCATGGTCGCCGAAATCACCTAGAAAACAAAAGAATAAAGAAATTCATTATTTCAACGTTTTGGCATTTCGGCAATTTTCAAAATCGATCTAAAAAACATGAAATCTAATGCCCACGTCATTTAAATTGACCACACCCTCTTTTACAATCACCACGCCCTCTCTTAGTCATTTAATATCCATCATACAACAATGAAACGTTTTTAAATGCAAACGATTTCTTTATGGCTGCGTGGGCATATGTGGGGATTTTTCATGGATTTTTTGCCAAAAATGACTCACCCAATCAACTATTGAGGCGTCGGCATCTTGACCATCCCCTCCTAGAACGTTTTTTGCAAAAGGAATCCCCTTTTTCCATCACTTTTAAAAGAGGCCGATTTTGATCTTTTTGGGGAAACTTAGGGCTTCATATTTTAAATTGAATGATGCTATGAAGATGAATATTAAACCATGTAATTGAAATAAGGAGAAATGAAGATCTACCTGGTCCGAACGGCAAGAGAAACGGTCAACCGTAGCTCCGGTAACAAGCAAAACAAGATGCGCTGCTGAAATGAGAATCTCCACTACTCCAAAATCCTTGCAAAATGAAATGGTAAATGGAATTTTCATTGTGTTTCTATTTATAAATTTCCATTTTTATAAGGTATAGTTATTTATGGGTTTCTCTAACAATATAATGGCTTCACTAAACCCCTGGTTTGTAGTTTTGGCATCGCAGGTTTCCTGGCAGTTCTGATGGATTATTTACCTTGTCGCGCTTATGAGCATAGTCTTAGTTCGTTCTCGAGCTCGAAAATATGAGAACACAACCGGGTAAACTTTTATTTATTTTTCGGACCCGTACGGATACACGAACACACGAAAAAGGAACCCCCCTGGAGTCATCTTTAAACTCTTTTCAGACTCTCTAAATATGAAAAGATTGTCGAGTGACCTTGCTTCCTTTCACACTCGTCAAAAGGTTAGAAAGGGCGTCTTTCGAGTGATAGTTTATCTCTTTTTTGGTCTCATTAGACTACTGTATGAAAAAGGAACTGAGAGAGTTCTCTTTTAAGTGTTTTTCCAAACTCTATAATCCTGAAAAACCTTCGAGTTTTCTGTCTTTAGACTCGTTAAAACACACATCGACAAGCCCATACGGGACCGATCCCTTACTTCTTCTGGTTCATTAAACAAAGGAAGAGGAACTTACCGAAGGTGAGTTATATCGATCATGTGTTATCCTCCTCGAGCTCATTAAATCAAAAAGAGGTACTCGTCTATCTGGATGGGAAAAAAAATTGAAAGGAGCAAGCCAAGCAGTCTCTTGAGAACATTATCCAGAAATTTTTAGAGTTGCCCTTGAACACGGAACTTTGTCATTTGCATTCTTCATAATCTGCTAAACCTCTTAACTAAGACAATCCTTTGAGTTCCTTTCACTCCTTTGGGTCACCCGACGCAAGTCACAGTATCCACTGCATTTTTTTGGTCCATGTCATGTTTTTTTGTTGTGCCTCAGTGTTCAAGGGAAGTATCCACCTCTAGAGTCAGCCATCCCAAATATCTTGCCTCAAAACCCATGTCAATCCATGGCCATTTGATCTACCAATTATATCTCTATGTCTGTTTCATGTCGTGGATGGGGGATACATTAAGGCCCTCCCTCGACGAGTCTATTCCTGTCGACTTCAACGCATTATCCGGGAATCAGGCTTAGAAACCAGTTAGTACTTTGGGACCCGCATGCCTCAATGGCAAGCCTCCTCACATTCGACAATAGGTTTACATCATTGACCTCTGATCGGATGATTCCACATGTGTTTTACCTCAACTCATCTATTCACATTTACTGGAATGTACTAAGAGTACCTTGGGAATCATTGACATTAATGGTGATCTCCCTCGCACTTGTTAACGGTTCACACCATTGACCGGTAATCAAGTGGT
>SNQJ01S0072251.1:38005-57098 GCA_010110895.2 Picea sitchensis
TAGGGCACAATTAGGTCTTTGACCAACCCACCATGAGGATTGAGCTCGGATTTGGTGTCAAATCGACTTGGGAGCCGATCCATTAGTGGTTGGGAAGCCGACCAATTTCAATAAATGCGCCGTTTAGCAGGCGCGCGGGTTTTCGCCAAACAGCCGCACCTTGTGCACATATGCATGCCTTGTACGAAGCTGTTACGCGCATGCGCGCACGCACCCAGAGGATGTAAAGCGCCTTGCAATTTTTTGGCCATTTTGTATAGTTTTGACCCTTTTGCTGTGCTGTGGGGTTAACCTTGTGCCATGAATGACTTCTTTTCTATTTTGACGATGCGGAGTTCTTGTCGCCACATGCGGACAAAATTTCAGTGATAACAGTCACCACAAATGAGACATGGGAATTTCAGTTTTTGTTGTGGTTGTTTTCCGGTAGCAGGGGCTTGCGGTTGATTTTTTGGTTGTTCGTTGTTATTGTTTTTCTTTGGTTTATTTCTCGCTTTCTTCTTGCCCCCAAGTTGTTGTGAAGGGGTCGATTGGACCGCATTCACCTCAGAGACCTGAGTTTGAGGGGGGGTAGAAGAGGGTGTAGTCGGGCTGGGAGCAGTCGTCAAAGCGGGCCGCTAAATCGTTCCAGTCGACTGAGAAGTAGATTGGGTTTTGATGGAGCCAATAAATCCATCCGCGTGGGAAGCAAATGATGGTTTGGATGAATCGTTAGTGGCATGGGTCGCATTCGGTATCAAATCATACAGAGTACCGGACTGTGAATAGAATAAGTCTAAGTACTGGGCTTGGGCAATAGCTTCTTCCTCGGTGACCACACCACCCATGGAAACATCATGAGCGATCTGGGGTAACAATGATTTAGTGAACCATTCTGCTAACAATTGGTCAGGAATGGCCGCTTTGATTAGCCTTCGTTGTCGTCTCCATTCATGAATATGATCAGAGACATGTACGAAAGTTGTCTAATGAAGGGAGGTTAATAGTTCAGTACCCGTCTCATATCGAATAGGTAGTTGGAAGTGTGTGAGGAAGGACATGGCGAGGGAGTTGAAATCGTAAAAAGATGCGCCTGGTAGTTCAATATACCATTTTTCCGCGGAACCCGTAAGCGTTCGTTGGAAAAGATGCAAACATATAGAATCATCCATGAGGGAGTTGGAAGAACACCACAAATGGAAAGTCATCACGTGGTTGTTTGGGTCTTCTCTGGACTTTCCGTCGAATTTTGGGATATCAAAAGGAAGTTTAGCTGGAATAGTTGGCCAAACCGGAGAATGATAAATAGGATCATTCGTTAACCGAGACAAGTCTAGAAGGTCCAAGGTGGCTAGAAAAGGTAGTTGTCGGTTAACTTGTGGGTAATGCTAGTGCGGCATGGGGACACCAGTGGGGCCAATCACTGGGTTATGCAGATAATTGTAACTAGTGGGCCCTCTTATATGAGGTTGGTGTTGACCAGGGTACACAGGATTTGAGGTGTTTTGAGAAGCATGTGTGAGCGGAGGATAACCGGATGGGTTTTGAGGGTTATAGGCTGGGTTTGGCATTTGTCCATAAGGAGGTTGTTGCAAAGTCTGAGAATTGTGTCCTGCCGAGAACTGTGGGTTTCCTGGAAAAGGGACGTTCCACGGATTGGGTGTGGCGAACACATTTTGTCCATATGGTTGATGGTAGACTCTGGATTGAGGCTGCCCCCCAGCATGAGGGTTCCCCCCAAATGGAATTTGTCCTCCAGTGGGAGGATGCCCCCCAACTTGAGGGAGAGTTCCCGGAATTTGAGAACCAGACGTAAATGACTGACCGGTGCTGCTAAGCGGATTAGGACCACCAAGACCGGTCCCTCCGGGTTGTTGGATAGGTATGGAACCTCCTGGGATAACTTGGGTAGTAGTGGCTTGGGTAGTAGTGGTAGTGAAAGCATTTAGTGATTTGTACCCAAAAAGGAGTGATGATGTGGGTCTTGGTGTTACAGGTGTGCCAATCGTAGCTTGGTTGACCACCTCATTACTAGCGGGAATAGTCGGAATGTGAGGGACTATTGTAGAATGGGCCTTCTGGAGGGGAAGTGTAGACCGTGGGCCAATGGACGATGTGCTCGGACCAATGGGCGGTGTGGTCGTAAAAATGGTGGTACTGGTAAAATGGTTTAGGGGTACGGTGTAGGAAATAGGTGCGTTAGCACCCATCCCTGTTCCATAAATATCCCTCACCATGCACGGTGGACTTCGAACAATGTCTACGGTCCAAAAAGGGTCATCGGATAAAGGGTTTTGATGAGACCCAGTCAGGATGTCAGAAGGATTGACGATGACAAATTCACTAGTGGAATTTAGTTGGAGGACACATCGTTCATATCCCTCCGGAATGAGAAAAGCTTCCGAAGACTCTAAAACAATTCAAAAATTCTCTAAAGGAGTGGGAACTTCTTCCCGGGGAGTTGTAGTGTCTTGAACCTCACTCTGTTGAGGAGATTCCTATGTAGAATGAGGGGGTAAAGGGGTGTTTCCTTCCATGTTTTCTGGAGGAAGTCCCTGTAGCCTCCGCGAATGGCGTGGAGGGTTGATGTTGGAAAAAAAGAGTCAGCGAAAGAGATATATGGCCAACTACCGAAAAGAAACAACATACGCTAATAGAATCTAAGAATCACAACCAAGAAAACAGGGCCTTCTCTCAATGACCGTACTAGTTGGTGATGAAATCCAACGTCGCGTGATCAAGTCAAGAAGGGGTGGGGATAGGGTGGAACAGTTACAATGGCGACCTGCTTAATGGACTTACGCCTTGGTGCAATCTTCCATGCAATAATTGTGGATTTACCCTCCAAGGAGCCCGAGTGAGTTTGACCAATGTCTACTCCAGGTACAATGAGACTTCCCTTCACTGTCACCTTGTGTAATACCCTAAAGATTATGGCCACTAAGGTTACCAATTCACAGTCAGCCCCTGGGCGGGAACAGTCGACAATCCGATCCGAACGTACGGGAAAGGTATCAAGTCCGAAATCAACCAAAAGGCTTCCACGCAGTGATTGTGGATTTACCTTTAAGCGATCCCCATAATATGATCTAACCACCACAACCAGTTAAATCACAGGGGGAAAATCTCCGTAACTCACCTGAATGTGACCTCGTGCGTAACCCCTGTATGAGAGGGGGATCCCAGATAGACTTATACGATAATTGGATTTGCCTCTCCCTAACTCAGGATGCTAATGTTTTTTTTGGAAACTTTGGAGAGTTATGCTCACAGCCTAATCCAAAGTACTAAGCCTAGTCTACTGTTGGTTGAGGATCCTAGAAAATAAAAATTTCTAGATAATTTTTAATTAGCATTCATTTTATAGTTGTTCTTTACTCAAAAGGGGTGCATGGAAGTGAAACAGATGGAATTATGACTCAGTCCCAAAAATGCATCAAAGATGATAAGCATTCATTTCTTTTCAATGAACATCTATCTAAGGGAGAGAGAGAGAGTTCTTTTCACCAACAAGCACTAATAAGGAATGTCCTCAAACAAATTTTCTTCAATCAAATCCTGATGTGATGCTAAAACTTTTGAGACACCTTCTAACATGCACATTCAATCATGAAGATGCTTCTTTATTGTTTGCATATGAATAATGATTAATTCAAAACAATGCTCGTCTTGCTAATTAACTTCTTGGATGAATGAAAATCAGACCAACACAAGCAAGAATCATACGAACAATACACCCTCTTGTTGCGATCAAAACAAGAAGCGAAAGAAAAGAAACAATCAAGGAAAAATCAAGAACTTCACACCAAAAAAAATGCCAAAGAACAATGACCTTAACTAAAATCAAATGGAAAGATCTGTAGGCCTCTGATGACCTTCACCAACGCTTTTCGCTCAGTCAAAAAAGGAGAGAAAGACAATGCATGGGCTTCAAACTCCAGATGACAGAAAAACTCAACAACAATAGTGAAGAAGGCTACAAAATCCAAACAACAAGATGTTTGTTCTTAAAAAAAAACAGATGTCAAAGCTGGAAAGGAAGAAGGATTGACTCACAAGGTGACCTAGCAAGAGAAACACAGAGGTAAAACCCTGAAAAAACAATTCTGGAGGGTTTATTGGCCAAAGGAGGGCTGACGCTTTGTTGTCAAGGACAAGTAGCATTATAGTGCTCTGTTTAAGGCACTTAAGGAGCGCCGACGCTCTGTTAACACAGGGTCAGGGGCGCCAGGTTCAAAAAGCTCCTAAAAGTCTCAAAAATCCAAAAATTGCAGTTCATTTTCGACAATTAGGCTGAGTGTGATAGGGTAGGGAGTCAATCAGCTCATGAAACCAATCAAAAGAGGAGTAAACCAAGTCTGAAACAATCAAGGGGTAAAAAAAGGTCTATGAGGAGAGATCAAAACAAGAAGTTTTGATTTGAGGACTCCCCAGTGGAGTTGCCAGTTTCTGTTATAGGAAAATCTCCCTGCGGACAGGTAGATCGCCTCAAAGAGATAGACCCTAAATCTAAGACAGAAAGTGCTTAACGTGGAGACTAACTTCCTTTGAAATCTATACAAACTAATACATGAGAAGGAAGGAGAATAGTAGTACCTCTTTATCGACGTTTGTCCCTGCACGCTCCAAACTCTCGCTCCTCGCTGAGTCCTGTAGACAAACAAAGTACGACCACTTCCTACTCTATTGATATTAGCTTGAAAACAAATCTATCTATCAATGATAATTTCATGTAAGATCAGACACAAACTAGAAAGAAACAGGCCAAGCGTGTCATATTAATGAGAATAACGACAACAATACTTACAATCGTAGATGCAAATGCAATAGCTTCGTCAAGTCCCCTTCATCTAACCCTTTCTCCAAAGATCCACGACCTGGATGATAACAACTTTACTGATCACTCTCCTTTAGCTGATTGTGTGTTTCCTATGAGATCATAGGTTTCATGCTAGAAATTATTTCCTCTTTTCACCATCATAGAGCCTGCTTATATAGGTTAAGAGGAGCTTAACCTCTTGAGTTATCTTTAGAACAAGTTGAGGAATCCCCTCCTTAGATCAAATATATCCTGATGGAACCAAGAATTTGAATGCAACTGCCTTCTAAACTTGAGAGATCCTCCCCTTATTCTCCTCAACGGGCCAACCATTGCCTCAAATTAGATAGCGCTCCCTCAAAAGGGGCATCAGGGCACTATAACGCTCCCTAGGAGGCTCAAGGGGAGCGCCAACGCTCTAAGGATGGGAAACTCTCTCTCAGAGAAGTGTTTTGTTGTTATAATGCTCCCCAATATCTTGTGGGGGAGCACCAACGCTCCTAAGGATGCCATAGGGGAGCGCTCTCCTTCAAAACCCTGTTTTAAGGGCTCTTTTCAGGTGATAAGAGTTCCTTGACTTTAGTTAACCATTTCCCCTCCTCCAAATCCAGTGTATGAGATGTTTTAAGTGCCTCCTTAGTGTCATCATTATGGAAGTATGCTTGAACAACACTTGTGACACTTCTGAACAACTCGTGACACTTGTGAAAGTTGTGAGGAACATGCAACACTTACGACAGTTGAGAGGAACATGCGACACTTATCCAGTTGAGTAATATTGATGTGTAACACTCATGCTATGATGAGGGATTCTTTAATGCTCTCCTTTCAGTGGTTCTCCTTCCATCAAATTCAACCCATCTATTCTGGAAACGAGACCTAGAGTCCTATGAGTACCTAGAGGCTTTTAGTCATTAGTGGCAGGTTCTCCCGCCATCGATAGTTGGGAATACATCAATGTCTTCTGATCGATGGATTATTCAATTGTTCGACCGCAAAACTTTTATTCACACTTGTAAGAATGTACTCAGTGCCTTGATACCTACTTTCATTATCGGTAGGATGTCTCACATTTGTTAATAGTATACCTTAATGACTAGTAATCAAACAAAGTCTCATTGTGTTTGACCTCAACTCCTTTATTCACACGATGTAGAATTGCACCTTTGGCAGAACGTGTAGAAGACTTGAAGACATCAATTCATAGTCACAAATTTCCTGAGTTGTTTCTATCTCTCATTGGACTAGTACCTATGTGACTTCAATGATCATGGGGGATCAAATTGTACTCCATTGTATACAAATATATTCAAATTGATTTTGAGATAGGTTTTAATGGGCATTGTTCGTGACTATGACAACCTTTTTCATGTAGCCACCTTTGTGTTGCATATTCATGGCCATGAAAAGTTGTTTGGTGCATTTTCACATGGATTTGTAGTGTATTTCAAATTGACATCCATGTGTGCAAAGTAAGTACAGATTGTAATATTCTCATGAGCAACTAGTTCGTCCAGCTGAGTCTCCATTACTCCACTTTTGGGTATTATAATGTATTTCGACCATCGCAGATACTCCTCTCACCTTACACATTAGGGGGCATATGTTATAGAAATATTTTCCTCACCCTATGAAAAGTTTCTCAGAAGGCCTGTTTCCATTTCCCTATGTAGACTTGAAGTCCCTTTTTGCAAATCCCAGAGCCAAAAATAATACTTTTCCACATATACATGCCCTCACTATTATACAACATGCGTATACACAAGTTGCACCATTATAGGTCACGTACATCGGGTTTTGTGCCCAAAATTAAAAAGTAGTATCGGGTTTCCATGTCACGTCACAGGATCCATGATCCTTGACCTTCCATATACTGGAAATGTTCTGAATTGACCCTTCAGTTCCATTTGAAGGCTATAAACAGGCCATGTTCGAGCTATGGAAAAAGAGAGAAGAATTCAACTCTGATAGAAAAGTTACTTTGGAGAAATTATTCACTTCATATTGAGTCTACATACCTTTGTCCTTTTAAGTTTGAACACATTGTTTAGCCCCCAATATCTTCCCTACTTGATCGAGAACCTCATTGTCTTTCTTATATGATCTTGCCTTTGGTGGAGGATTGAAGTGGTGGAGGCCTAGCTGGAAGGGACTTAGTTTCTTGGTTATGAACCGTGCCGACATGGAATTTTTTAATTCATTCACTTATGTTGATTGCATTTTAATATAAATACTATTTTCTCATCTAATTAAAATCTTTCAAATATTTGAATTGTTATTCCATGGGCGTATTTGTTATGAATGTTGATGGATTATGCTATTGAATGTGATAACTTTATATATTATGACCATATGCTTGTGTTTATTGGTTATTGAGGACAAGTTGCAGGTGTATTTCTTTGAGTCAAGTGCTCAATGGTGGATTTCATCAAACATCTGGATGAGGTAGGCTCGTTATCTTGTCTTGTTAGCATATTTTCTTATATAGAATACATGGGATTAGAGTTGATTTCTACATTCATTTTCGTCTGTTTTGGTTTACCCATAGCCATAGAGAGATTTTCCTCGTAATAGATGTGTGAGAGAAGTTTTCTTACTAGTCCATACCTCTTATGGAATATTGTCATCCAGTGTTGATGAGGGTGATATGTTGACTAGGTAACATGCAGTACCCACTGCCTCTACCTAGAATTCTTTCCCTAACCCGACACTACTGAGCATGCACCTTGATTTTTCCATCAATGTCTTATTCATTCTTTCTACAAATCCATTATACTGAGGTGTATATGGAATATTCTTCTTCCTTGCTATACCACAATTCTTACATAATTATTCAAATTCATTCCTGCAGAACTCTCCACCATTATCTCTCCTCAACACCTTAATTATTTTCTCTCTTTGATTCTCAACAAGAGCCTTAAACTCTTTAAACCTATCAAAGACTTAATATTTCTTCCTGAGGAAATATATTCAAGTATTCCTCGAGAAGTCATCTATAAATGAGACATAGTACACACATTTTCCCAATGATGGAACCAAAACAACTCCAAGCACATCACTATGCACTAGCTGTAAAATTCCTTCTGCCCTCATTGCACCAGAAGGGAATCTTACCTGATTCTTCTTCCCATACACACAATATTCACATAAATACAAATCTAGAGAGAAATTAGACATACCTTCAACAATTACTTTACCATGTAGTAGTCGAAGACCTTTCTCTCCGATATGCCCTAGTCTTTGATGCCACAACATAACCTTTTCTCTAGAGACTGTGATGCATCCCCCCCTACCTTAGTAGGTTCTGTGTGACCTCCCAATATTAGGATCATTCTTTATCTCCCCGAGAGTTTGATCGACTCTTCAATTTCTCCACAGGAAATCACTCACACCCGCATGTGTGTATCCACAGGTCCTTATTTGGAGCTGCGCTTATGCGAAGAAACACTAAGCACCAACTCACTCCCACGTGATATCTGATATGACCACAACCTTTATCCAAGTGGGTATTTCAGCTTTCGTGACTTCACGATTCCAAATGTGAGCCCCCTTGACTCAACAATCCCCGAAACCCAAAAAGGCCAACAGGAATTTGATTCCTTCCTTGACTTTTATCTGATGTGACCTCTAACTATGAGCTGGGGCCAATTATTTTCGACAATTGGAATTTCACGTATCGACGTTTTTCTATGAAACAACTCGTTCTGCCAACTTTTGAAACCACGATGACCCCTTTCCATAGATCAACGTTTCTCCACTCCTCACTATCTGATGGTCCTAGTTCTTTCGAGACTTCATGAATTGGGAGTTCATGACTCTCGACTCCAAGTCACAACCCTCTCCACTTCTCGAATTTCGAACAGGAGAAATTCAAGGACATGAGATCAACGACCCTCATTGATCTGAATCCAACGACCACTAATCCTCCTGAGCTTTAGATGTTGAGTAAGTCTCATCCTATCTCTCTCGCTGGTTAACTAGATCCAACGACCATGACAAATCAACACTTCTCCTTGAGGCGACTCCACCATCCATTCTAGATTTTGATATTCCTCCACTGAACACTTTGTCGTCAACCCTTCTGAGCTTCCTCCCTGTTGAGTAAGTTGCCACTCACCTTCCCTTGAACTCTTCAAGGTTCTTTCCCTCTTGAGATTTCCGTCGTAACCTCAGAGGTTTCCTTAGGGTTCCTGCACGCACTCCTTGCGACATTCACAAATAACCTCTGGTTATTTGATCCTTCGACTCTCTGCACTCCTTGCAACAACAATCCTTCAACCTTCCTCCTTGGTTGATAAAGTATAAGACTTCAATCTACCTACGCACTCCTTTCACGGATATATGATATCTCTGCACTTCTGCTGGTATGAGGACAACGATATCTCCTCCTGATTTTTCTGAGGTAAAACTCATAACTTCATCAATGCACACCTTGCGGACGTTCACTGCACTCTTTGCAGTATATCTCAGGAAGAGAAACAATTGAAACTCATTCTTCTCTCCTCAAAGATTTCATATGTCCAACATGAATTCAAGAGAATTATTACACACATAGCATTGAAATAAATGCATAACAGAGAAACAAAATACTATAAACCTACCATTCAACAGATGTAAACGGTAAGCATAATAACACCTTGAAATTGAGTCAAAGCATTCATATATTAACTCAAGTGTTCCTGTACATGGGTTCTTCTTTGTGTTCTTGCTCTCTACAACTCTACAACTTACAGAATTCTAAATAATCCACAATTGGAGAATGATACATTGATACAAGTGGGGTTGTCTTTCTATCCGTTTTCCCTCCTACACTACAAGCTATCTAATCTAAAATAAAAGCTACAAAAACTTTTCATAAATTACAATAAATGCCTCTTTATCCGACAGATGTGAGCAACACTCAATATCTGTTTACAATCTTCAAAACATAAATGTGAATACATCTCCCAGCTATTACATTAATGTCTCTTCATTTAAATTTAAAACATTTTCAAAATGTGTGCTGGTGCATTCCAGTTGTCTTTGCCTTCCCACTTGCTTTGCTGGCTGCTTACAATGCTCCTGCATCATACTCCTATAGCTAGAAAATTCATGAACTCCTTTTCATGATCTCCTACAGCGTTTGTCCATGTCTTCAGATATCTTCTTCGCTCTCCCAACTAGCATATTCAATTGGGTGGCCTTCCCACTTGACCAAATATTCATAGTATGTCTTTCTTCGAGTTTTCTTTCCAACTCTCTGGTCAATTATATTTTCCATCTGTGGATTTTCAGCTACAGGCAATTGTTTAATCCATTGAACTTATTTTTGATTCTCCTCTACTCCTGTTTCATCATCTCTGTAAGGATACAAATGTTGGTTGTGGAGCCTGATTATCTTCTTGATTTAGAGGTATTTTACTTTCATTCATGTTTATACCCCATGAAGTATTTACACCCTAGAAGTATGTACACTCTTCCACGTGAGGGAGTGTAGAGGGGGGGTACCCCCTCTGCGGGGTCCGGGGGCAAGCGGGCCCCCGAAGAAAAAATTGCCTTGTAAAAGTATATTGTAATTTCATTGTAAATCTGGACCATTCATTATAAGGTCGCAGATCTAATGATAGAGATTCTGTTAGGGTTTTTTTCCCTGGAAGGCAACCCTCTTTTATGAGGGAAATGTATTGCAGCTCTGTAGGTTGGAAATTATTGTATTCTGAGAGAGGAGACTGTGAGATAAAGAAGAGGAAGTAACAATGGGTTTTGTTGTAGGTTGTATCCCTTCATTTTGATAGATAATAATAAAGAAAGGACCTGGCAATTTCTCTGGTGGACGTAGCCCACACTGGGTGAACCACGTAAATGTGTGTCTCTCTTGTATTGTGTATCTTCTGTGTTTTATTTATGCATTTGTTTTATTTTATTGCTCCGCGGTCCTATTTTTCTAACAACAAATCTGTTATGTTGAATATGGGCGATATTCTGACCCCATCTGGTAATCCAATCTCATAAGCGTTTGCCTCAAAATTTTTTATGATTTTACACGACCCAATTTTCTTCATCTTTAGCTTGTTGTATGTTCCCCTTGGGAACCTTTCTTTTTTGATATGTGCCAAAACCAAATCTCCTACTTCAAACTGAAGTTCTCTTCTGTGTTGATCTGCTCTGTGCTTATATTCTTGATTTGAATTTTGCAATCGCTCCTTGATTTTGCTGTGGAGCTCCTGCATTCCTGCTGCAAAATCCTCTGCACTAGCACTTCTGAATTCACTCGTCTCTAAGTCTCTCAACTTGGATACTCCTCTCAGCTACATTCGATACATGATCTGGAATGGGATTTGTCCTGTACTCCTGTTTGGTGAATTGTTATATGGAAATTCCGCTTGCGACAGAATCTGATCCCACTGACTGTGATGTTCAGCCACCAAACTCCTTAATAGATCTCCCAAGATTTGGTTTACTACCTCAGTTTTCCCATCCGTCTGTGGATGATATGTTGAGCTAAAAGATAAATTAGTCCCCATATTTTTCCATAGGGTCCTCCAAAAATGACCAACAAATTCGGTATCCCTGTCCAATACAATACTCTTGGGTAAGCTGTGAATTCTAACAACTTCTTTGAAAAACAGATTTGGAATGTGAGTTGCATCCTTGGTTTTCTGACATGGAATGAAATGTTCCATTTTAGAAAATCTATTGACTACCACAAAGATTGAGTCACACCCTCTTTGCATCCTTTGCATTCCTAACAAAAAATCCATACTTACCGCATCCCATGGCCTCTCTAATACTAGAAATGGTTGATACAACCCTGCATTCTGTCTCTTTCCCTTTGCGTGCTGGCAAATTCTACACTTGTTCATGAATCTCTTGACATCTGTTCTCATCCCTGGCCAATAATATGAGCCATTTAGTTGCGCAAAAGTCTTATCATGGCCAAAATGTCCAGCCAATCCTCTACTATGCTTTTCCTTTAGAAGATTCTCTCTCATAGAACCCTTCGGAGTACACAACTGATTACCCCTGAACAATAGTCCATTTTGAATCATATATTTAGTGCATTGGCTTCTGTCTCTGAGAATTGGATTCTCACATGCTTCATAGGCTTCTTTAAAATCTGCATCATCTCTGTACATTTTCTTGAGGTTATCAAAACCTAAGGTATTTACTCTGAACTCCTGCAGAATCAAACATTTCCTACTCAAAGCATCAACAACTTTGTTAGCAGTTCCAAAAATATGCTTTATAACAAAAGTAAAATTCTACATGTATTCAACCCATTTTGCATGCTTTTGGTTAAAATTTTCCTGTTGACTTATGAGTTGTAAAGCATGGTTGTTGCTATACAAGATAAACTCCTTCGGAACCAAGTAATGCCTCCATTTTTTCAATGCCTGTATGACTGCATAAAAATCTTTATCATACGTGGAATATTTCATCTTGGTCTCGTTCATCTTCTCACTGAAATATGCAATCGATCTGTTGTCTTGGCTTAAGACCACTCCTATCACAAATACACTTGCGTCACATCTCACTTGGAATGTCTTGCTGAAATCTGGCAAAACGAGAATTGGCTATTCAGTTATCTTCTCCTTCAATAACTTGAAACTCTTCTCTGCTTCCTCTGTCCAATGAAAAGATTTGTGTCTTTTCTTGACTGTGTCCATCATAGGTGCACATATCTTACTGAAGTTTTTGACAAAATTCTTGTAAAAAATAGCTAATCCATGGAATCTTAGAACTTCAAAGATACTTTTCAGCGATGGCCAATCCCTGATTGCCTTTACCTTCTCAGGATCCATTTTTAACTCATTTGAAGAGATAAAAAAACCCAAATAAATGAGTTATGTTTTCATGAAAGATGACTTCTTTAAATTTATCAACAATTTCTCTTGTTGTAACCTCCTCATTACTGCAACTAAATGCTTCAGATGTTCTTTTTTAGTCTTACTGAAGATCAATATATCATCAAGATATACGATTACAAACTTTCCTATGAAATCTTTCAAGAATTCGTTCATCAGCCTCATAAAAGTACTGGGCGCATTCATCAAACGAAACGACATGACAAGCCATTCATACAGTCCTTCATTTGTTTTGAATGTTGTCTTCCATTCATCACCTTCCCTCATTCTAATATGATGATACCCACTTTTCAAATCAATTTTTGAAAAAAACTTTGCTCCACTCAATTAATCGATCAAGTCATCCATCCTAGGTAAAGGAAATCTATACATGATGGTGATTTTGTTTATGGATCTCGAGTCTATACACATTCTCCAACCACCATATTTCTTTGGGCTTAACACTATAGGTACACCTCATGGACTCAAACCAATCCTTTATCCATCAAATCTCGGGCTTTCTTCTTAACTTCTTCATTATCCTGTAGCGTCAATATGTACATTGCTTTGTTTGGTAAACTCGCTCCAAGTATAAGATCAATTTGATGGCTTATGCTCCTGATGGGTTTCAATGAACAAGGTAATTTGTCCACCACTATATCATTGAACTTCTCCAACAGTTCCTGAATTTCGTCAGGTATATCATCTATCTTGGTACTGATCAAGATGACTCTAGGTTTTCTCACCACTGAAAACTGCATTTCTTCATATTTCTTGACTTCATCAAGAATTTCCTTCCCACTCATGAGGAGAATAGTATTGTTGGCTTATGCTTTCACCTCCTTGTCTCTAATTGGCAGTAGCATATGCATTCTACCATTATTTTCCAAGGTGTATGTGTTCCTTCTCCCATCATGAACAAAATTCCTGTCATATTGCCACAGTCTCCCCAACAAAAGATGACAGACATCCATGGGAATAACATCACATAAAATTTCATCATTATATCCCCCTATCTTAAATTCAACTAGACATTGTTTAGTGATAGTTACCTGATGTCCCTTTTGCAACCATGAAACCTTGTATGGGCTCAGATGTGCAACTGTCTCCAATTATATCTTTTCCACCATTTCTGTGGATACTAGATTATCTGTGCTTCCACTGTCCACTATTACCTTGCATACCCTGTCCTTGGTCTTGCAAGTAGTTCTGAACAAACTGTTTCTTTGGACTAGATTCTCTATCTCTTTCTTTGGTTTCAAGAGAACTTTCCTCATTATTAAGGATCTTCAACCTTCCACATCTTCTACCTCAACATTTCTCTTATGTGCTTCTAATTCACCTCCATCTCTTTTTCTATCGGGGCATTCGAAAGATTTGTGTCCGATTTTTCCACAGGAAAAACATTTTATCTCACCTCCTCTGCCTATTCCTCTTCCTCTTTCTCAGGAAAAGTGTTCTTGTCGACATACTATCTCCCCTGTTAACTTCCTCCTCTTTCATGGTGAGTATGCGGTTTATTTTGTTCCTCCTTCGGCTTCTGAGTTCTGTCCTGGGCAATTTATTTGCCTCTACTCTGACTTCGACCTCGACCTCTTTGACCTTTCTTTCGGGCTAATTTCTCTTCAGCCTTTAGGGCCATTTGATAAGCATCTTCCACATTTCTAATTGTCATCATGCTCATATCATCTTGAATTTCATATCTCAAACCATTCATGTATCTGAAAAACTTTTCATCATCACTTTCACGATGACTAGCCCTGATGTTGAGCCTGAAAAATTCCTCAGTGTATTCTTTCACTGTTATCTCTTTCTGTCTCAAGTTCTACATTCTTCGAAATAGATTAATTTGGTAGTCCCTGGGTATAAATTTGGCTTTCATTTTTGCAACCATCCTATCCTATATTTTGATTCTTTGCTTTCCTTTTCAACGCCCGTCAGCCTGCAGTTCATCCCACCACAGTGTTGCATGCCCTTTAAGTCTAGTGACAACATGTTTAAATTTCTTATCCTCCTCAACATCCTCATAGTTGAAGTATTTATCTAGATCCCTAAACCAATCTATCAAATATTCAACGTCTAAGTTGCCTTCATACATAAGAATGTCCATCTTTGCTCTGGCTTTGATTCTTGCAACAACTTTGAATAGACGTTCTTCTACAACATCTTTGATTGTGACTTCTTCTTAAGCTCCAGCCCCATTTTCTCTTTCGGCTTCACTGAAATCTCCAACATCAACTGTCTGTCTCTGTTTTGTCTCCATAGCATCTAATCGAGCACGAATTTCTCTCATTTCCCTTTCCACAGCTAGATTGAGCATTGCTCACTCTTGACGTCTTCTTGGCGGCATTTTTTCAATCTGTTCCACGTAGAAACAAAAAGAAAAATTGTAGGCTATGCTCTGATACCACTCTGACGTAGCCCCCCCCTACCTCAATAGGTTCTGCGTGACCTCTCGGTCTTAGGATCATTCTTTATCTCCCCGAGAGTCTGATTGACTCTTTGATTTCTCCACAGGAAATCACTCACACCTGCAAGTGTATATCCACAAGTCCTTCTTTGGAGCTGCGCTCATGCGAAGAAACACTGAGCGCCAACTCACTCCCACGTGATATCTGATATAACCACAACCTTTACCCAAGTGGGTATTTTGGCTTTTGTGACTTTGTGATTCCAGATGTGAGCCCCCTTGACTCAACAATCCTCAAAACCCAAAAAGGCCAATGAGAATTTGATTCCTTCCTTGACTTTTCTCTGATGTGACCTCTGACTATGAGCTGGGGCCAACTATTTTTGACAATTGGGATTTTACGTATCGATGTTCTGCTATGTAACAACTCCTTCTGCTGACTTCCAAAACCATGACGACCCCTTGCCACAGATCAACAACTCTCTTCTCCTTGCGATATGACGGTCCTAGTTCTTTCGAGACTTCGCGAATCACGAGTTCACGAATCTTGACTCCGAGTCACAACCCTCTCCACTTCCCAAATTCTGAAATGGAGAAATTCAAGGATGTGAGGTCAATGACCCTCGTTGATCTGAATCCAATGACCATTATTCCTCCTGAGCTTTAGATTATGAGTAATTCTCAGCCTATCTCTCTCACTGGTTAACTAGATCCAACGACCACAACAAATCGACACTTCTCCTTGAGGCGACTCCACCATCCGTTCCAGCTTTTGATATTCCTCCGATGAACTCTTTGTCGTCAACCCTTCTGAGCTTCCTCCCTATTGAGTAACTTTCCACTCACCTTCCCTTGAACTCTTCAAGGTTCTTTCCCTCCTAATATTTCTGTTGTAACCTTAGGGGTTTCCTTAGGGTTCCTGCACACACTCCTTGCAACAGTAGTCCTTCAACCTTCCTCCTCGGTTGATAAAGTCTAAGACTTTAATTTTCTTGCGCACACCTTGCATGTCTCTGTGCTATCTCTGCACTTCTGTTGGTATGAGGACAATGATATCTCTCCTGACTTTTTTGAGGTAAAACTCATAACTTCTTCGACGCACACCTTGGAGACGTTCACTGTACTCTTTGCAGGATTTCTCAAGAAGAGAAACAATTGAAACTCATTCTTCTCTCCTCACAGATTTCATATGTCCAACATGAATTCAAGAGCATTCTTACACACATAACATTGAAATAAATGCATAACAGAGAAACAAAATAATGTAAACCTACCATTTAACAGATGTAAACAATAAGCATAATAACACCATGAAATTGGGTCAAAGCATTCATATATTAACTCAAGTGTTCCTATATATGGGTTCTTCTCTATGTTCTTTCTCTCTATAGTTCTACAGCTTACAGAATTCTGAATAATCCACAATTGGAGAATGATACAATGATACAAGCGAGGGTGTCTCTCTATCCGTTTTCCCTCCTACACTACAAGCTATCTAATCTAGAATAAAATCTAAAACAACTTTTCATAAATTACAATAAATGCCTCTTTATCCGACAAATGTGAGCAACGCTCAAGATCTATTTACAATATTCAAAACATAAATATAAATACGTCTACCATCTATTACATTAATGTCTCTTCATTTAAACTTAAAACATTTTCAAAATGTGTGCTGGTGCGTTCCAACTGTCTTTGCCTTCATGCTTGCTTTGCTGGCTGCTTATGATGCTCTTGCATCAGACTGTAGGAGTTTTTTCTTCTTCTTCTCTAATATCAGGAACAATGGAACTATTACACCCATTTCTAATAGTGCTTCCTTGTAGCTTATACATAGTTCCAATCCAAACTCCCTTCAACAACACCATTGCTCTTTGAACCATCTTGCAGGTTTATTTTTCAAATACTATTTTTACCCCTGCATAGTCCATTTTTCTTACAAAAAACAAATTTATAACCAATCATGGGATGTACACAACACCAGGAAGTTTTCTAATCCTTCCATCTATGAGCCTCAACTTGAATTTTCGTCGTCCTATGATTCTGGTTGTTAAGTAATCACCTAATAAAACATTACCTACATCATACCTTTCATATTCACAGAACAAGTCCCTATGGGGATTCATATGAAAGAATGCTCCTGAGTCAACCAACCATGCCTCATGATCTACATTTTTTCTTGAAGAAGCCAAGTACACATCCCCTCCTTCTTCCTTGGAGGTATTTTCTTTTGTAGAAGGAGCTTCTTCAGATCCCTTCTTTTTCTCAACTTTGGATCTACACTGCTTCTTGTAGTTCCCTTATTTTCCACATCTCCAGCATACCATTACAAACTTTCCAAGATATTTAGATCTACCCTTAGACTTAGATCTCCCACTTGAGGACTTAGATATAATTCTTTCCTGGGATCGTCCTCTTGCAAATAATGCATTTGTGCTCTATCCTTCCATGTTCTTCTATCTCATCTCCTCCGATAACAAGGATGATACCACATCATCAAAACTCAAGGTAGTTGTATTACTTCCTATGGCCACAACCAAACTATCCCATGAGTCTGGTAAAGAGAACAATAAACTAATACACTTATCTTCATCTAAAATTTTAATCTTAATAGATAACAACTGACTTACCACAATGTTGAAGTTGTTTAGATGCTCTGTCACAGAGTCTCCATCTCTCATCCTTAGGTTATACAATTTTTTCCACAGGAAACATTTATTTACTAGGGACTTAGATTGATACAAGTTCCCCAACTTATCCCACAACTCCTTGGTTGTAGCTTCCCCTGACACATTCAGTAATACCAAATCTGAGAGACACAATTTGATTGTTCTCTTCACCTTTCGATCCAACTTTTTCCAGTCATCTGCTAACGTTCTTGTAGGTGCAGTACCTAGATCCACCATGACCCACTGATCTCTGTCTACCAACATATCTTCCATATTGAGCTTCCACAACTCAAAACTTTTCCCATTAAATTTATCGATCTCTATTTTTGAACTACTCACCATTTCTCTTCACATGAAGAATCAATACCATAGGTCTCCCATTGTAACAAGGCTTATCACAGTCTCAAACCAAACCCCTGACCACAAAGGATTCCCCCTGAAGCCAATAATTTCTCTGATACCAAATGTATATTTTAACCTTGTACAATATTTTACTGCAATTTTTTTTTCTCAGGGGTGCTTCTCTCGAACCCTTGCAACCTCCAAAGGGGGGGCCTAGTGCCCCCCCCCTCAAACTCCCCTACGTGCCCGATGCAACGTAGATGACACTATAGCTAGTCATGCAAAGATATAACACATACCCAACAATCAATATCCAACTACACATAAGAATATGACATACCTTTTGAACTTGTAGGTAGATTTGTTGTACCTGATCATTGTAGACCTTTCTGGGAGCTTTCTTTTTGACTCTAGAGACCTCACATCTTCATCTATTTAATATTTCATGGATTTTCCCAACTGCATGCGACCCATTTTTCTTCAGCTTTCATATTTACATGCCCTGTTCTCCTTCATCCCACGTATGTATGCACCTTTCTCCACTGCAACTCGCATACACCTAAAAAACTAGGGTTTTTTTTTTAGTATTTCTGCAACTCCAAAACTTTCACCGTAAACCCTCTTTCACTAACTCAAACTTGTGTAACTTGATGTATCAATGTGTACCTACAATAAAATTTTCACAAATGGATATTCAATAATGTTCAATATGTAGGGTAGGTGCTAATGGGAGTTCCTTGCTCTCTTATTTATATTCTCCAAGTGGCTTCCTCAAGGGGTTACCTTCTAACTAACTTCACACAACTTCCTTCTTCTAGGGCTAACCCACTTTTAACCACTTGTCCACTTACAACCACTTTATCCACAAATAGTAATCTCCCCACTTCTAGTTGCAACTAACTTTATTATTTAATTAATTTCTTTTGCAATCACTTTGACTTATCCATAAATAGTAAACTCACCACTTCTTCTTGCAACCACTTTATTATTTAAATAATTTCTCTTTACTCACAACTTCTTGTTGCAACTAACTTTTCTATAATTAGTCAAT